>QEWY01004133.1:0-15652 GCA_006503575.1 Baylisascaris schroederi
TACCGTTGATATTATATAATGGCAAGATTTCGGTTCCAGCTTTCATGTAATCAGAATTTTTTTTTGAGTTTCCGGTAAATATTTGCTAGATGAGTTGTCATCGATAGAAATGCTTTTAAATGTGTCAGCAGTTTATGAATAGCAATTTTTTTTTCGGTATTTCACACGATGTTGGAAGATATTAAAAGAAATTTTAGTGAGAAGATTATTCAATCGAGAATTCCTATCGTATTGTTTGCATATATTATAATGTGTAGAATGTTCGAGAATGGAAATTTCCTGTATTTGCAGATTTTGATCTACTAAATGCTGGCTGGCAATCAACGAGAGAGCCACTTATAAAATAAGGCTCATCAATATTACGCTAGAACGATGATTGTTATTCTTTTATTTTATGCTGCTGTGCTGATCACTTCACAGTGTTTTAGTAAGTTTTCTTTTTTAATTAAATTAATTATTTCATTTATTCGATTTTTCGTTCAGAGAACCTTTTTCTTCCTCTATTTAAACTTTAAAAAATTTACGGGAGTGTGAACTTGGTGCGGAGATGGCACAAGGTAGGGGTGTGCTTAGTGAAGCAAAGAAAAGAGGGGTTTTTATTTTTCGTCATTTTGATGATTATCTCATAGTATGGGTCATAATAAGTCTATCGATTACTAACAAAGAAAAAATATTCGACCTTCTTCCCTGATTCTATATTCCTGAATAAATTCCGCCTGCTCCTCGTCCATCCTCCTGCAGATTTTCGATCCTTCTCGCTTTGGAAGTTGCTGTAAGCCTCCCCCTTTCCTCAATAGAAACATTTCTCATTTTTGTTGTCGCTTTTTCAAAGCATTGAAACATTAAACTGGAGATCGATAATGAATGTGATAGTACTTGATAGTAAATGACCAAAAAAATAAATAATAAATTTTTAGAGAACGCATCTGAGAAGGATGCATCATCGATTGATCAAATAGGAATGGAGTTCGGTCCATTATGGTTGCCCCGCTCCTTTAAAATCACCTGTTGCCTAGATGCTCAACCAACTCCTGAGAATCCTCAGGTTAGTAATTATTTGGCTTCTATGTTCAGATAACCTTGGGAATACTTAGATTATGAATGCCCAATTACTGTACTCAGATAACTTTGAGAATCTTAAAGTTAGTTAGCATTCAGCTCTTGTATTTAGATAATCAATTTTCTTTTCTGTTAATAAAGCTCATACGAAATTCTCATTCATTGTGGGGAATACCTTTGATAATAATTAACCTATTTAAAACTCCCACCTGGGTTTAATTGTCATTTTGGGAGTTCAAATTTTTCAATAATTGCACAAAAAGTTGCTTAACTATCTAATTTTCATTTCTGAAAGATTTTTGACAAGTGTACATTTATTTGCTTCTAAAAAGTTTTTTCAATTAACCATTGATATCTCAAATTGTTTGGATACGCAATTACCGTAAAACAGCAAGTATAGAAACTTCGTTCCAAAAGACGTACGAGATCGATTAGCTATACATATTTGCTGTAAAATTTTTTGTGATGGAGGGAGGGGGGGGGGAGGGGAAGAAGAACACTAGGTTGTTCAGGTGGTGATCGGAGGGAGGTGGAGGAGAGTGAGGGGAGATCGGAAAATCCAAATGCGATGCTTTGGTCGAAATGATTTTGGTGTTTGAACTTTAGTCGTTGCAAATGTTCTCACTCGAATCTTTATTCATTAAAAAGAAGATTCTCAATACAGTAAAATTATTTCAGTTGGTTAGGAACTGGACTCAGGAAGTATCAGATTATATAATCGATGAACACTATAATGAGCGTGCAGCTTCTGTGGAGGAGCGTACTATTGAGAGTAATTGCCGATTCTTTCAAGGCAGTTATCTACTCTCTGCTTCGGCTCTCTTCAACTTCAATGGGCTTACGGGTATTGGTGTAATGTGTAATTGTCCAGGTGTGATAATTTTTCATTCTTTTTATTTAATACCTTTAATATATGAGGGGAATGAAGTAAGAAGGAACGCATATAAATTTGATGTAAATGTTAGTGATAACGTTGCCAGAGCGCTTCAAATGTGAAGTCGAGAATATAAAACACTCTCTTCGGAGAGTATTGTTTAGGTGTTCAAGGTGTTCTTGTGGTAACCTGTATTTTTCTGAAAAAGTCAATCGATAAAATGATGTTGAGTAAATTGAGTAAATAGGAGAAATTAGCGTGTCTTAATAATAGGTGGTGGTCATGAGATCGTTCAAATATCTCGAAGGCAGTCGTTATTAAAATTGTTACGAGGAGGATATGGAAAGAATTGAAAAGGATCATTAAGAGGGGAAACTTTAAATGATGTGCAGCTAAGCAATCATGAAAGAATTTGGCGAGGAGGATATGAAAGGAAAAACAGACGTTTCTCTAGCGATGAGACGGGGCTCAATTTTGTGAAATTTATTCATATGAGCTGAGAATTGAACTATATAATAGAAGATTCGAGTCCTTCTTACTGATTAACTGATAATTTCTTGTCATTTTTTGAGGGGTAGAGAGGGAGGAGGGGCGACAGTTAAAGGGACGATGTTAGTAAGGGGTGGAGTCGTTCTGGGGATAGAGAGAGGACCAGTTTGATAGAGAAGTGAGGTAAGCAAAAAACAGTCCCTCTCTTCTTTCAGGAGAGGAGGAAAATTGTCAGATTTATATCAACCTTATGGCCTCCTCTTTTCGTAAATTTAGCAGGTACGAAAAAAAGGATATTAAAATGAATAACATGATAAAAACCCAAAATTTCTTAGTAAATCATAGCTTATTATGCAGAATAATTTATAAATTATAAAGTTGAGCATAATTTAGAAGCAATTGGAGGAGAGCAACTTGATAAGAGTTGTAGACGATTGGCACCATGTCTAAACAATGGCTATCGAGCTTTCAGCCTTAATGTTCGTTGTATTTGTCCTGAACCTTATTTCGGTGATTACTGCGAAAAATATTGCGATCAAGGTCAACGTATGAAAGGTATTTTTCTTATTGGGAAATAATATTCCGCTATTGATTCTTACGAGCGCTTAGAAAAAGAGAATATTAAATATGAGAAAGGTATATTTTTTATATGAATGTTGGACGAGTATCTGTGAGTCATGCCTTTTTCTTTTTTTGGTGGCGATATCGGCTGACATGCTAGAATTACTTTTGCAATATGTACACCAGAAAAAATTTTTTTAAAGCAAATTTTGAGGTACTTAGTAAGCAGTGGGTGAGAGCAAATATTCGGTATTACTAATAGGTAAATACCAGGTGAATGTAACCGCTAGTAATAGTAGTAGACGAGTACTCCGTGATGACTTGTAAAACCTTCAGCTCGGTTTTTTTGTATAGTAACAAAATTCTGGTCTGACGCGTCGACGGCATCAATGAATTTTGCTCTCTTTGTATCATCGATTTGATTCTATGCTATGATAACATCAAATCTCAGCAGGGCCGTCGTTGGTCAACGTTTTTTTTCGCTAAAATTCGCTAAAATCTTTTGCCAAATTGTCATATTGTTCAGTTCCTACTGATAAAACGCTTCATCACATCAAAAGAAGAAGCGAATTGAAAAATTTTCCCAGTTTTTCTTTTCGCTCTTTCAAAAGCATGAATTTGTCATGTAGCCTGTTTCGACTTTGGTATATCTTTGCATTAATCAATGTTTGCATGTTTTTAGGTGCCGATGGAAGGGACTATTGTGGTTGTGTGCCATTCTATCAAGGTGAAGAATGTCGTGAAATGGTTTGTCTGAACGGTGGTACTGAAATGAAGCAACGATGTTTATGCCCTCCGAATTTTTTGGGTTATCACTGTGAAATCAATACAAATCGTACTTCCGGTGCCTCAAGATTTCAACGTTATGGAGATCAGGTATGTGAGCATCAGATCTCTTTGTGATTAACAATTTCATCTAATCAACTAGAGACTCGAGCTTCTGGCATATTTTATTTTGCAATATGGGCGAGTTTCCGAAAGTTTTTTAGTGGAAACTACTAGAGAAATAAAAAAATAGAAGCAGCTAAAAAGTAAGACAGTAGAAACCTATGATGGTATGACTGAAAAAGACTGCTTTATTTTTGGAAAATATTGGAAATAACTGAGGTAGAAGTAGACTATATCAAGAAATCTGTAATAATCATTGCATACGGCAAGGAAATTTTCGTATTTACGCTATAGGCAGCATTGAGAGTAAAGTTTGTGTTGAACATATATATGTCTATATGTTTTCGAGGATAATTCCATTGAAGTTCAGATTTGGGTTATCAGCGCTGTTATACTTTATTCCTCATCATTTTGCTGGAAAACTATTTTAAAATGCAATATTTTCTCATTGGTGAACTGTATTGTTTGACTTGTTTGTATTAGAATTTAGAGCGTTGATCGAAATGATAGTGATTCTCTAATTTTTATATATTTCGGTCCTTTTATATTTCAGTCTTTATCAGTGTTGCACAAATTTTTTAGAAATTATTACAGAATAATGAAAAATTTACACCTCTTTTATAATAATCATAGTAAGTATAAATACAAAGATGCAACATTAAATTGTAATTTTAATTTTTTCGTAAAAATGTAATAATATATGCAATGATAAATGCAATGGAAAGAAAAAGGAATGCAAAAATAAGTAATAAAAACATCAAGTATAATTGAATAATCAGTTACAATTTTCGAGTATTTTCAGGAAATAATGCAAGGTAATGAACTATTCACGCGTGATATATCCGGTACAATCTTCAGTCTCATTATGATTATTGTACTTGTCGTCTCGATGTATTTATTGATGAAGCATCGAATGCAGGTAATCATTATTAATGGGTCATAAAGTGAATATCAACTCAATATTTGATTTTATATAGATGTGTGGAATTCGATAACTCGAAATGTTGACAAAAGCGTCATTTGTATTTCCGTTCGGGTTGGCGTAACGGAAAGAACAATCGATAATTTCCGCTATATTAAAGTAGAATTATTAGAAAATATCTTCTCCCTGCCGAAAAGGGGAAGATATTTTCAAGAAAGGGAACTGACTTTTAAAAAGGGATGAGGTTGTTTGCAAGTTTTAATATCACTTTATCACTTACCTGCTTTATATGAAGGAGGAATGTGGTTTGTTGAATGAAAAGTGTTCTATTTGAGGTACAAAATCGTCTAGCAACACTGAGACGCGAGGATCTATCACGATCAGCACACGGATTGGGTACCCGACGAGCAGACATGATATCACCTGAGGATACGCGAATACTTCCATTTCGTGCCGCACCTATTCTTGATGGAGGACCACCACCTTATGTTTCACATCCTCCTCGAGGTTAGCGTAACGACATCCTAAGCCGGTCATATTTCGAGAAATAGTTCTTTTCTTTTTTTTTATAGAATTACCAGTTTATTGTACCATTTCCGATAAAGTTGCCGAGGTTATAGTTTTTCCGGTGGTAATATTGCAGACAGTGGAGAGGGACGAAGGTTATTCGGACCTATTTTGCCTATATGTTTGTACCATTCTCGTAGAATGAGTGCACCAAATAAAGACCTTGGCATCAGAGATAGGTCTTTATATGTTAAATATATTGTGAAGTTGTGGTGGGATTGTTGCGTAGCCGTAACAAACTTTTTTAAATCCGAGAATATCGTATTATGCATTTTGCTATGATGCGTATGAAAAGTGTCTCATTCGTACAGGTTACTTACCTGCATATAGTCATAGTTTATCTCTTTCATTTCTTGCACCCTCTTTCCCCTTCCCTCCCTCCCTCTTTCAATCGAAATGCCATCCCAACCTGAAATTCTTCAAATTTTGACACAGCCATATTGAAATTTCACATGAATCGATTTGCTTGTTATCGATGAAATTGTGATTTAATGGATAAAGCGACAGTGCTTGCACATTTTAATACGATATTTATGCGGAGATACAGTTTACCTTTTCTTTTTTGTTATCTGTCCCAATAACTAAAGTTTCTTAGGTAAATGTAATTGCAGTAATCTTTATATGTTTTGCATTTAGAATGAAATCCTCAATGTTCCCTGAATTTTTTTCTTGAAAGACATTTCCTTATATGAACGTAGGAACGAATTTTTTTCAAACTCTGTCGATGAAAGAATCTCCCAGTTTTTTATTTTTCCCTCTGAAAATTCCAAAATTTCCGTTTATTGCCTCCTTCATACCCTAATCCCATGCACATTGACGTGCTCATATTTATAGAGAATCGGTAAAATGGCTAAGAGAACGTTGACGCGCTTAATGGTGAAAAAGTTTGGTGTTAAAATTGAAATTTTAGGGCGGATTCGACGTCACGAGCAGTTGCCACCACTACCGAGTTACGAGGATGCCACAAAGTTACCTCCTCTTACGCGGTCAGCTTTATTTTCCACAACGGAACCACTGCAACAGAGGTGAGTAAAGTGTTTCCGTTTGGAATTGATAGATTCAAGTGGGAGGGGGATGGGTTGCTTCGGTGGGGGGGGAGGGAAGAATGGCGCCAGAAGGCTGATAATAAGAAAAAGGTAAAGAGGCATCTTCCCTCACCAGTTTCTATTAATAAATGAACTTACAGAGGCTTTCCATCTAACTTCACCCCTTCGTCTTTTTTCTTACACTTCATAGTAAACTGCATGGGTCACGGAAGCTTCACACCTTACACGCTTTTGGAAAATTGCTTACAAAGCCATATTGAGGCAACATCATGTCGGTACGTTTGTGTTCAGTAGTTTCAGCTCTAAAATTAGTAGAACTAGAATTGGAAAACCTGATCGCTATAATTTATCTTATTGAATAATCTTCCATTTGATCTTTCCGATCCATCTACTCAAGCATTCAAAAATGCTTGAAAATTTACATTTTGTGTAATGCTTAGAGCCAGGTCGCATTTTTCAATCCGTCGAAAACAGAACGGATTGTAAAATATCTATACGAATGGATGAATTAACTAGAATTTAAGTGTACTGCAAATGCTTTATATGTATGACTTTTTTGTTTTTGTAAGGCTGCCCGCTTAGTGCTTGGCACTCTATCGGGATTTTGCGTTATTAATGACAGATCGTCCAAGGGAAAGGGAAAGGCGAAATGAAGAAGGAACTGGTGGACTAGATGTTTCAATGAAGGGACTACTCCTACTCCCCTCTTATTCAGGAAAGGACCACTCCATTCTCCTGTACCTCTTCGTGTCCTTAAAGCCCCATCCTCAAAACAGTCTTAGTGGAAGGAGTTCGAGAGGGGAAACGGGGGGGGCTATCATATAACCTCGTTTAGAACCCCCAGAGGTTAAAGTCCCCCATAATCCTTTGGTGGACGTACCACCCGGAAGAGAAAGGGAGATTAATTCAATTTAATGTGATGCACAGATGCATTAATGACATAATTATATGGAATGCAGGCCCGCAGTGATCGAAATTACTGATGCAACAGCAGGCGATCAGCTTGAAAACGATTCAATGGTGACACCACCTTGCGAGAGGAGAATTGTGGAAGAAACACAACCATCTACTTCGGCATCAGAATCTGTTCCTCATACACCTGTTTTTGTCGTTGAAAGGCCTAAAATAGAGAGAAGCTCATCTACTAGGAAGAGTATTTAAGGGTGGTCACTATACTGGTAAGCTTCAAAAAGGGATATTCACGGTGTCCACATACACCTGGCCGGTAGTGAAGCAGAATCGTATGCCCATGTCCAGTGCAGACGTCACTAACATAGCACTACTCGCAATACATTTACATACGACAGCGTAACCGTTAGCGGCGCAGGCTGAGGAATGTGGGTGCCCTTGTCCGATCCCCCTTGAACCCTTAGCCAATATCACTGGGTAGGGAATTGGTCAAAATGTAAACAGTAGAAATAATACCTCGCGCATTCTCCCAGAATTTTTTCTGCTAATCGTTTAACCCATTTCGCCGGAAAAATTTCAAAGACTACAAATTCCCAACCACTGTCGATTCCTCACATGTTTTTCAACTATCACGTTCGCCTATCGCAGTAACAAGACGTCGATTTGTCGACGCCTAAAGTCCAGTATGACCTTACGAATTTAACTTTTGCACGACGCCAGTCTTTAAAATTCCCATAAAACGCGGTATTTTGCTAACTGAGATCACATTATTGAAATGGATTTGCAGTTGCTATCTGTGGGGGTTTGATTTGTCGGATGTCGCTCTCACGAACTGTAGTAGTGATGGAAAGTAGCTGTGTTATTGAAATGCCCTTTGTATTATATGGTGTATATTTGACCGTCGTTCCATCATGTGATGGTGCTCAAACAAAATATATTTGCATACTATGTGAATATTTAATGAACACAGCATCATACGTGTATTTAACTACTCGTTCACATAACAAACATACTCGAATCACCATCAACCACGTAACAACACTCATACGGTTAACACCTTATGTCCGCAAGTAATACTAAACTCAAAGTTCAAGAGGTTCAAATGAAGCGCTTCGCCGTTTTAACACCCCCTTCCTCCTCCTGCAAGACTTTCGAACTCTAAATGAGTAACTTCTCATTGTAACAGTAACAACTCAGTAACAGAGAGAACCATAGTATCAAATGCACCCCCCATCGAAATCCAAAGTCTCACTCACACAAATAATATATGAACATTACATAGATAGTTGCGCCCGAGAAACAATAACCAAGGGTATCGACTTCAACGAGAGTACACATCCATCAGGCGGAGAGAATTAGCCGAGGCCGTGATCCTCGAAGAAGCCTTGCGGGGTTTCTTCCTGCAAAAATTTTCCAGTGACAAATAAAAATTTCGCAATGACCGATTGGAAACAACCTATAGCTTCGACATATTACTAAAAAGTCGTCACGTTCACCACTCGTCGGGCATGGTCATAAACATTGGCATCCACGACATGCACATGAAATTTCAAGGTGAAGTTCAGAAAAGAAGATGAGTGATCACCTCTTGTATAAGATCCTGTGCAGCGATGGCTTTCAGCACTTGCTTCTTGCTTGTCTCTTGGATCTCGCCTGCCAGCAAAAACTCGTCGAGGATGAAATACGCCTTCTCGAAATTAAATATTATGTCCAGTTCACAAACCTGAAATAACGTATGTTTACAGCCCTCATGCAATGACATCACGTGGAACGAAAAGGAGTGGACGGGGAAGGTCTACATTTGATGGAACAAAAGCGAACTAGCCGGCCTAAAATTTCGGATATGGTAGAGAAAAGAGGTGAAGAACATCCTCACGAAACTGATGTCAGGAAACAGGCGGGTGTAAACGAAGAAAAATGAAGGAAGTCAATAAGATAGCCCCATTTACATTTTCAATCTACGCACAAAATAAAATAAAAACAGCGGAGAAGACGCAAACACACACTGCCGAAGTATTTGTCGAGCAGCTCTACAAATCTATGTATCACCTCGAGACACAATAATTCGTTGTCATTCTGTTCGATAGCACAACAGAAATATAACGAGGCGTACCTGAAAAATGAACGAAAACGATATACCCCACAACTCTGAACAACATTTTGTTTTCCACCTCAAAAAGAACAAGGTAATTTTTAAGGGGGAAAGATGATCCGTACCACTGGGTACATCTTCCTGGGGAGACCAAATGAAAGCAATCAGAAAATGCATGACCACTCTAGGGTCGTATCGTAAGGTCGTAATTAAATATGCTGGTGCAGAATCCTCGTAAAACCTGCTGTCCTCGGCGATAACCAGAAGAAAGTCCGCTGTTCTCAACCATCTTTGGTTTGGTGGAACCGCCCATCTTCAAGAGTTCATTAAGCATACCTTTTATACACGATCTTGAGGTCTTTATACTCCAAAAAAGCGCACATCTTCGGTTTACGTGCCAAAATGGTTGTCACCAACTCACGGGTTATCTTCTTTTTCACCTGCAAATACAGGGAAAATAAACCGGAGCATTAAGTAAACTGTAATTTTCTACACGGACCTAAGTCAAATTTCTCTTTTTCAAGAGTACTGGCAAAATGAACCTTGATGTCTATATGGTGAAGAGTGCAGCAACCGTAACATAGAAGACTATAGGGACTTTCTATTTTGTTATGTCAACGTTGGTAAGGTATGCTCAAGTGTCCAGCGAGATGGTCGGCGCATCAACTTCAAAGTTATATGTAAACCTCGCCACATCCAGCCTACTGCACCACACATAAAAAAGCACTTCCTCATACTACGCCAGCACTTAGCGAGTAATATGAGAAGAAATACGAACGCAACATCTGGGAAAATCAAAATATTCATTAGAAGTTGGCAATTACCTTATCTTGATAGGCGACATACCATTTCTGCAGTCGTAGTTTACCCTGTCGACTGAATAGTAGCATAAATTGCATCATTTTTATGTTCTTTACTCTGTAAACTAATAAAATGAGACAAGCTTTCGGGACCGAATAGTGATATTCAACAGCGAACTTTGATACGCGAACATCACAAACTCATGACAAACCCAACACAGGACTGCAATCAGCACCAACTGAAAGAAAAGGTAACATCTAGCTCCCACCCGACCTCCAAACCACAAGCTGCGCTGAAAATATTTGATGCTTCCGAGCCACTACACACATCGCTACATTCAGTCTACACCGGTTCACTTGTTTTCGTTGCGATACCGGAGAAGCACTAAAACGTTGTTGAACCAGAAGCGTTACATTCAAATAATCTTGAATAACTTTGCAATCATTCAGTCTCCAACAGTTCACCTGTTTTTGTTTCGAGACCAAAGAGGCATTCAAACGTTGTTGAAATAGAAACGTTACATTAAAACAATTTTGAATTCCAACAATAAGCGTTAGCTGTGATTTTGGTCGAAATATTTGAGAGATGAGGGAGCAGGAAGGTCACATGTATTGGCAGTGGTACAGTCCTTGGAGAACGTAAAGTCAAAAATTGGCTTTATAGACAATGCTTGAAATGTCTGCGCAAAATTGTCGATCACTGATTGAAATAACACCAAGACATCTGATAGACGAACGCAATTCTGCTGGTTTGTCGTCTAAGAATACGGATGGTTTACATTGGCCGAATTGTGGTCGAGCTTTGGTCGAATTCCGGGATCCGATAAATAAAAACTTCCTTTTTGAACCGATCGGAAGTAGTGAGTTAGTAGTTGATGTGGTCTTCTAACAACGGGGGGAGCGAGTAGAGGGGGAAGGCAAAGGAGAAATGGGAGAGGAAGGCGGCAACGACTCCTAACTCTTGCTCATGAACGTAATAAAGAAAAAATATCACTAGATGTCAGCGTACTCCTCGTAAAATACCTCATCGTTTTCAAAGACGCAACGCGAACGACAAATTCATCTTGAATATGTTAGTTGGATTCGGCGTACCTTTTGTCTCTTCTGTTTTCCAATAACATTCACAAGCAAATTGCATTTGTGCTAATGAATGCATTACAAGTTTGAGCACAGGTTTAATTACGATAAACTCAAGTTCCATCACAGGCTAAATTAAGATAAGCAGCAACGGAAAAATAGATCTTTTGAAATAAATTCCCTTTGAAATATTTTGTTAGGCCCTCATGGTAATAAACAGCGAATGCAAGTTGAATACAAATAATGAAAGCAAACTTTCCAACATTGGAAAATTTGAGAACATAAGAGCTTTTCTCCCGAAGATAAGTCCGCGGGAAATATAAAAGCTCATTCATGTAAAACATAATAAAATTACTCCATGTGCTTGATTCGATCAGAAGCCTTTCCTGGTATTTGCGAACAACATGAACCTTTACCTCTAAAATGGCTCCTAAACTTTTGCAAGGGTTTTAAAAACGCGAGTAATGGGGCTTTATATGCTAGAATATGGTACGTCGGAAATGTATTCGATCCGAATCGTTTTTATACTATACCTCAGTAGCAATAGTTTTGGCTTATAACAATGCTTAATGAGAGGTTTCGGACGGTCTCTTCCGCCCTGAAAATTCACTCAGGTCACGCATCATACCATATTTTCTAAGCTTACCACCTGAGCTAAGGGTGTTTTGGTGCTGGATACTCTGGACTCTTCAAACGTACCCTTCTGCATCCCTTAGATAATGTCGACTGTCATGATTTCGAACCAAACTTGCGTAAACCACTTTCCGGATCAGTCCGATTTAAGAATTCGCAATCAAGGTTCGTTTTTTTGGCCACATTCAACTGGCTTCCAAAAGGTAATTCAAAGTAACTGATCTGCAGGTAATCTGGCAAGCAATGAAGAGAAGCTTAAACTGTCCCCATTTGTAAATGTAAATAAAAATAATGTTTCATAAGAAAAAAAATTCATCGACATAAACGCTCTTCTCAGCGATATGTTACATAGCGAAGACGATGAATTTGTAAAGACAATAATAAACAAAAAACATCTCACAGTTAAATTTTCTCATATACACCCGGAACAATACATATCACCAATATAAACATTGAAACGTATCGAAATCAATTGAATTCGTTGGAAATGGTCCATAATTGAAGCAAGATTTATATAGAGTGCTGCATTCTTCATCTTCTCTTTCTCCAACCGCTGTAAATGATAAATTGTTGAATGATTAGCGGCTGAGAACGTTAATAAAACATCAATACAGTTTGATCGATTCATGGAGATAACGTAGAAAATATGCGAAGGAATAAAGAAATGCAAAAAATTGGAATATTTCGATAGAAAGGAAACAGGGGATCTAGAAAAGGATGATGCCAAGGGACAAGCGCGCTCATTGTTCTTTGGCATGTACTCGCATCTAACCTCATCTAAGGTCATGAACCTCACTACGACTCTTACACCCCTCCATATTGAAAGGGAAAGGACGAAATTTTAAATTGTAGCCTCATTTTTCATAAAATCTTTGAAATCGAGAGTAATTGTTTCATAGGTAATAGAAATGCCGCACAAATTGACGCAAAGAATACAATGAAAGCTTACAGCAAATAAGACTAGCGGGGGTTGTTTCAAGTATAAGCATTCATACAATAGAATTACCACTGTAGTAGTAGATTATGTCGAAAAGAAAACCTTACTAAGGCCATGATATGGGTATCAAAAGTGTGCGTTATAGCATGTCAATCCCATTACAACAAAATAAAGTCGACTTCGAAAATTATATCTTTTTTAAAATTTAAATATGCAGGTTAATTTGTAAATTATGTATGCCTAATTTTGAACTTCTTCCCACAAATATTCTTTGTTTTTTCAAATACCATGGCCAACGACCCCCTTCCCATCACCGTCCACCTCTCCCTCCCCTCCTCCCCCACCGAATATTTAGAAATTTCAACAAGACAGTAATGCAAAAAACGCAAACATCAGATCATATGAATTAACAACAACGTTTAAATAACACTGAATAAAATCATCAGAAAGTATGAACCGTATACGAAAGCACTAACGAATATATTTGATCAAGAGACGATCAACAAGTAAATAATCCTTAATGAGAGGCCTTCTGTAAAATGCACCAGTCACTACCATAATATGTATCAAATAATGTGGGCATTTAAGGTTTTGATATAGCAACGACTATAGGGGATATCTTTAATAATCCATTCATGAGATAGTAAAATTCATTAGTTTTCCAGTCTTCCAATAAAATCCAAAAAATCCAAGAGACAGATCGATATCTCAACCAAAGAATTACTTAGAAAGCCGTCTACATGTTCTTCAAGTGTGGATATTCGCATCAAACGATGGATTGTACAAATTATGATTGGCTGTTTTCCTGCCCTCAGAACAGTAGTCACAGTGCCAGTGCCGAATTTCCCCCCACTCCCCTCCCAGGAAAGTATGAATAAAAGGAGAGTAGTGAAACCAGTGTTGAAGGTTGTTCAGATCCTTCAAATGATGTATCGATAGTGCAATAACAAGGATCGGCTCATACAAGATGAAATACTTAATAAAGCAATAAATTATTATTGCACTTTAGAGGCAACAAATATGACTTTAACCTTATATTTTATACAATTCGAAAATACACAACGCATTTGAAATATACACGAGTAACAACATCGTATTTCTCCATATGTTTTTAATTCGAATTAGCAACGTACATAGAAATATCATCCTATAATTGCCTGTTTACTGTCCCTTACCCTCCCTGTTTCCTCACCTCCTCCGTCCCATCTCTCCATCCGTCTAGGAAGTGAACTAGTCAGGCTCGAATAACTTTGGAGGTCCTGAAAGGATTGATGCCATCGAAGAGCTGGTGCTACTTCGTCTCGAACAAACAGCAAGCAATCTCATTCAGCTGATTACAGGTATTGTGAGGAAAGGGCGTTGTCATCAACGCATTGATAAACAGGGGTACGTCAAGAATCTTATTGTCAGCTGTCATTTCCTCCCACATACCTGTTTCTTGAAATAATAGTGAGTACTCATCAAAATACTATAAAAGAATGCGCTTTTCTGTTTCAGTAAATTCGACAGTTACTAGTGAAAAATATTTCAAAATTCTCTCGTCTCTATCAAGAGTTGGAAAAGAACATTCCGTCTTCTTACCCGCCTCTATGGGCTAGTGAAAAGCGACTTCAAAAAGTTTAAACTTTAGAAACAAGCATAGAAAAGACAGCTCAATCTTGAACTTAAAAAAAGCGTTATGGAAACAGAGGTAAATTAGCGTTGTCGAATTGATTGGCACTAGCCTGCGGTACGGGGATATGAAGGAGAGCCGATGAAGAAGTGGACTGTGTGAGAGGGGCACATGCCGGATGTGGTACTGGTATATAGCCACGACGTTGTTGCATAAGTAGTGTATTCTGGAGTTCGACGATCTTCTGTGTGAGCAAATCGACTTGCGCAATAAACTGATCCTGGGTACGATGCATTTCCCATAGAGTTTCGTGCATCTCGTTATGCAACTAAACAAACAGTTTCTTGATAAATCTTAATAAAGTAAACAATATTTTTTGCGCTAATTAAGCGCAAGTGCCCTATTCCCACGAATAAAAGCCCTAATGAAATTTTAAAAACAGAAATGAAAATGAAAATGGCAGAACAATTTAACATAAAATTCCAATGAATTCAATGGGATTTGAAAAAAAATGCTACGAAATGAAAAAAAATAACAGATAGAGCTTAGATATCTGAAAAACTCACCTTGCCAACATCAAGCAACGAATTGCCCTTCTCTTGCAGTTTACGTTGATCCCATTTGATTCGTCGAAATTCGTTGATCGCGTGCAAAAAACGACGTTGATGCTGACGTAATCGAAGATCGTCACCCTTTGCACATGACCGCTTATATTTATGAATAAACCTCAAAAGTAAAAAAAATCGATAATTATGTTTTAATCACAGTAGAAACCCTCAGACCCAAAGTC
Organism: Baylisascaris schroederi; assembly: GCA_006503575.1. Lineage (NCBI taxonomy): Eukaryota > Metazoa > Nematoda > Chromadorea > Rhabditida > Ascarididae > Baylisascaris > Baylisascaris schroederi. The sequence continues at coordinate 15,257 of QEWY01004133.1, forward strand.
TGAGGGTCTCCATCACTCCCCAATGTTTACTCGAAAACATAAAAGTACAGAGCAGCAGACGTTCATTCAATCATCAACACTCACCAACTAGCGTGAACCTCTGACGAGCTATTTCGTACGTGTCGACTCCAAAGGTGAGAGATTTTTTTGATAAGAAATTTCAGCTTGGCGACCGTGGCTCAGGAGCTAATGCGTCTTGCTAAGGCCAAAAACTTATGGCTTAGGCTTAGGTTCAAGCTTGAGTTAGGCTCAGGCCTACCTCACGTTTGGACGCCGGCGTAGCGTTAGGCTTAAGCTTAACCTCTGGCTTACGCTTGAGCTTAGGTTTAGGCTTGGGCATAGGCTTACTCTAGGCTTAACCCTAGACTTAGGTTTACGCTCAAGCTCAGGTACAGG
>QEWY01004135.1:0-16932 GCA_006503575.1 Baylisascaris schroederi
TGATTTATTTAGAGAAAATATATGAAATCTATTAAATGAACTATTAGATAAAAATATAGCTAAAACATAACTATTTACAGATGTTAATTAACAGATTATTCAATAGAATAGCATAAATTCTTGTTGTAATAATTCAATTCTAAATCATAGACAATGGAATGAGAGAATTGCTGATTCGAGAGTACACAACAATGATATGATCATAGAAATTAGTAATAAAGTAATAGAAGTATAATTCGAGATAAATTCATTGACTTCCATTGCAATATGCATACAAATTCTCATTATTTGAGTGTTGTCATTTCTATAGGAATAAAATATATGTAAGAGGCCCCTATCAAAGCATCTTAAGCTCTTATCAATCTCTTATCAGCGCTTCAATGATTAAAATATTTCTAAGTTAAAGATATACACTTGATAAGTAAAACAACTAAGCGATCAAACAGCTAAATAAACTATGTGAAAAATCGTTGAAGCACAATCGAAGAGAGATTTCGATGAAGTTTTTCGCTATTAGCATTTTATTAGCAGCACGCTGTAATGAGGATACTCGCCAATGATCCTTAAAAATCTTTTATTAGTGAACTCAAAAAATAAAAATAAAAAAATAAAAATAAAAAAATAAAAAAAAGATTGTTTAATTAACGAAAATTAATATTCAAGAAAAAAATTTAATCGAAAGGATTTGTTCTAGTGAATGTAAAGTTCAGTTAATTTCGAGTGATAGATATTATAAATGCAAAAAAAAAAGATTATTTAAAAAATCGTACCGCAAGTTGATCCACAACCTGAGGAATAATATTGATAGCCTGAAAATAAATTAAATTAAATTAGTAAATTCAGTGATCTCAAAGAGCATAAGTTATTATTGATTTTTATTTCATATAGCTGGTGAAGAAAATCGGGCAAATTGTCTATTAATTGATCTCCACTAAAACATTGACACCTATTTATAATGAATCGATTATCAGTTTAATGAAAACATTTATATCAATTTTCACTCTACTAATAAAGTAGAAAAATACAGCCTACACTCACAGTTAAAGCGCTTCTGAATCATTGACGANAGAAGGTTGGGTATATTGCACTGAAGGCTGGGAAACTTGCACAGAAGGTTGGGTATATTGCACTGAAGGCTGTGTATATTGAACCGAAGGTTGAGAGGCTTGCACTGATGTAGAGTACTGAGGCTGCGCTGTAATCGTTCGCATGAAAACAGACTGTTATTTTGATAATCATTTATATATTGAAGCTTTTAAACTACGGGCAACTTTCGTCTCAGATATTTACATCGTGGGATGCTTGTTCGCACCATGTGACGGAAATGTTTATGGCGCAAATGTCCAAGCTTTTAACACTTCCTATCGAGTTTAATACTATCGTTGTTTGCAAATTGCAAATGCCAGTATTCCTCGTCCCTAGACGTAAAGCTTTTCCGGCAAATAACTAGCAATATAGTTAATCGATGAATTGCAGAGCTTTCGAGGCATGCCTAACTTCATTTCACACTATATAAAAGTTTTTAGTGTATTATTTAGAGTTATGACTTGCATATTCGTTATTTCAATTAAATCCCCGCTAAGTAGCTGCGAAAGTGTTCATATAGAAACCTATTAAAGAATTTTCTTCAATAAAAATTCAATTGAATTTTTCTCTCTATGGAAATAAGCTTACAATAGGAAAGAGAAGGTGCACTATAGCTGATACCCGATGAATAAGGCGCTGCATAAGTTGTTCCTGCAATAAATTCGATACTATCATCTGAAGTATATTTGTGTATTTAGATTTTTTTTTTTATTCATTTATTCAATCGATTCCTATTCCAACCTCGCCTTCCTTGCTTGGAATTCTTCCCCTCGCATCGTAGTAGGCAAAATCCAATCAGTTTTTTTTCTTGAAATTTGCCGCAAAAGCCAATAAAGACAATTTTTTTTTTTAGCAAATTTGGCATTTTCAATAATCTTTTTTTTTGTTTTTTTTCCAAATTAATTCATATAAACCTTATTTTTTTATTTTTATAGTTGAAAATCGAACTTTCTCAGCTGCTCAAAAATCTCTAAATGAGTTGCCGATAAAGTTGGAAAGATATTGACCAAAAAACTTGAGGAATTGAGCAGAAAACGACAAAATATTGTATGATTGACTTACCATAAGTATATGCTCCACTTGACGCTGAAGAACATCCAAATGTAATACAAATTGTCTAAAAAATATCACAAAAATATTTATCGTTTATTAGTTCTTTCAGCTAAATTATCAAGCGAACTCTACGCATATTGATTATTCACTTTTTTTTAGAGAATTTCATAAAATTTCCCCACCAAAAAAAAGTGTTAAATGTGATTGATGAATGAATGAGGGCTATTAAATAGGAGCTATTTAGAAAAAATAAAACTTATTGAAAATTATTTAACTCTGATCAAACTACTATAAATGATGCGTAAAATATAATAATTAATAATTATATGAAATATTTGAAAAATAAAATATATAATTATAAATTATAAATAATTATAAAATAATAATTAATTATATGAATAATAGCACAACGTTATAATAGCACAACGTTCGATAATCCGGCCTATCAAGTGATCAGATAATCCGGCCTATCAAGTGATCAAGTGATCAAATGATTTGAAAAATATAACATTTGGCTCGAAAAGATGTAAAAATATAACACAATTAAGTGAAAAAATATTCGTAAAATCGCCCGAAAATTGAATTTTCCAATATGAGAAAAATGAATTATTTCTTCATTAGCAATATGTTAAGTATAGCACATATTTGTGTTATAAATGAAATAATAACATTTTGTCGAAGAAAATCAAATAAATTTTTGTTGAATTTCTCATATTTTATTGTCAATGAAGTACGGCGTATAGGATATTTAATGAAGAGAATATTTACCTGAGTGAATGTTGGAGTGATGAAGGATGCAGCCAGAAGTGCTATCAACACACTGCAACATCGCCTTCTAATTTAAAAAATTTCAACTCTAGTATTATTATATTTTTATGTAAAAATTATTAGTGAATTGAAATATTGGTAAATAAAGAAAAAATTTTTATAAATTTATTATTTCATTATCTATGAGAAATTATAAAATTTGATGAATTTATAATTTTTTTTTTCAGTTTATAATTTATCAATTCGACAACTCTCTGAAAGAATATGAGGGAATATGATTTTAATATTGCAGAAAAATAGCAGAGTTATTTTCCTATAGAAGATAATATTTTTAGAAGAGAAGAATAAGATCTCGTAGATGATAGCAATAACTACTTAGAATTGTTTAGAATATTTTATTTATCACAATTTCTTATCAATGACTCCATCTTCTGCATATATTAGGAGAATGATATGACTAATGACTCTGTTTTTATCAATCAATAAAAGATGAGATCAAACTTGGACTCATAATTATAATGAAAACGTCGAAAATGGCAATTAAACATCAATCGAACCTCGAGAACATAATTGAAATAATCGATCGAATCGAAATATTTGATGAAGTTCGTTGAATGATGTGGAATTGCAATGCAATGATTCGTTAGTTTCGAGAGGCAATTTATAGTCGTCTTCAACAAACGATTGAAGAGTATGAGATCGAACATGGGGGTGTGCTCTTTCACATATCTTTATTGACTTAAACATTCTTATTTCAGGAGACACTCAAAAAAAAACCCCACCAACTATTGCCTATTGCAACCTTAGCTTAGTGAAGTGCTTAATGACGAAAAAAAAAAACAAATGGGACCGTTGAATGTACCTTCGAAACTTGCATAGGTTGTTTACATTGTCTACAATTGTTGCGAGTAGACCTTCTGTCAATGTCTTCGATGACATCAACGACTATGATGCAAGCATAGGCTGAATATCTATGAGCAAGAATTTGTAGACCATATAGTACAACTGTTGGCTAATATTTCGATGCACTGGCCATATCAGTGATATCCTTATCGTTATAATGCCTGGAATATGAACGTTTCCTTCTTCATCCCTCTTCTCTACTCTTACAATCGTTCTTCATCCCTCCCTGGCTTATCCCTCAAGGAGCCTTACCCGTTCAATAAATCAGTGCTCAGTTTGATCGTAAAACTAAAAAGACTTTTATGGTTACCTGAAATATTATATCCTGTTACTTTGAGTTGCTTAGTATATTTGAAAGGAATTTTTCATCGCAGATTAGAAGAAATCAACGTTGTTGTTGTTGTTTCATATTATTAGCAATTATTTAAGGGGGATAATAATAAGTAAAAATAGTTTATGATGGCGATTATTGGTACTTAATTCGGAGATTAACGAAAATTAAACCACTTAGAGTCCCCTTTGAATTTAAAACATTTCTAGGCATATTGTCTGAATTAAATAATGATAAGCATTGATAATGTCTTCTCATTTCAAGGATCAAAATGTGGCACTATTTCGCGTTGCAATGATTTTTTTTAATCAAAAAAAAAAATTTTTTTTATTATTTTCATCATTGCAGCATATAAAAATTTTTCACTATTTTTGATATATAGAAAGAACTTCAGACTAGATAGACGAAAGATTCGAGCTCGAGAATTTCCAACCTATTTGTTACTATAGGATTGTTTCTTTAAAAAAAAAAAAATTTCTTTTAGAAAAGATAAACATTCATCAATAGTCGAAAGCGAACATTCGATGAGGTAACTAAAGAGTTTGATAGCACCATCACTGAATCTTTTTCCTTTTGAAATTTTGCGTGGAATTGAACTTTTGCGATGATATATGCTCAAAAATTGTCAACTATGCGACTGGCACGATATATACAATTTTATAAGCCATCAATAGAAATAGAATTTACGCGAATGTGTTTCATTACCTAAAGAAAGAAGATATAATCTAGAGAGAAATATTGACGAGAAAAATTTGTTTCTCATTTAGATAAAAATCTTTAAAAGGCATTTTGACTTCTCATCTTAGGGTGATATGTTTACTGTAAATATCGTACTTAGAGGATTCTTATGTCAATGCATCCTTGTCGCATATATAACCAATCATCCGAAACGGGTTTAACATATAATATCATTGGGTCATATTTCAAATATTACGAAAATTAATATATAATTCAAATATATTTAACTTTCGATAATAATTAACTGATTAAAACTAATGTATGGATGCTTTTTTTTTGCTTTAAAACTATTTTATGCAAATTAATATGCAAATTGAATTTCCATCTTAATCTTACTGTAGTCGAATACAAAACTGGTATAAGCAAACGTCCCGATCAGATACAATTAATTGCCATTTTAATGCAAAACCCCCTGTATGAATATTTATAAATTTACTATTGAACTTTCTTACCTGCAACTATCTGTGCTGGTAATCTAAGAAATATAATTGCAAATTTTTTATATTTGGTTGCGATTTCTATTTTTATATATTCCATATAGCAATTTAAATATCTATTTCCTTAATAATAAAGGCAACGAAGATGAAGACTATAGTGACATTAAAGAAAACAAATTTTTTTAAATCACAAAATTAGGAAATTAGAAATTAAAAATTCTATTTATCTTATTTATTCATTTATAAAAATTCTAAAATCTTATGAGTGAGAAAAAATCGAAATAATCAAAAATAATATATCACTTCATAAAACTATATATAAAAATAGGAGTATATGAGTGTGGCTTCTCATATGCCAAACTAGATAATCGACTCTTAAAATACTCTATCATTGATGATTAATAGTTCAGTCGTCTACCTATATGATTCACCAAAGTTTAATGAAGATTTAGAGGTTTTTCTTAAAATACAATTTTTTTTTCTTTAAATATTTCAAATTGCAATTAATATACGAACTAAACGATTGTCTAATAATGAAAAAGCAAAAAATAATAATAATAATAATAATTGCAATATATGCAAAAAATTTCATTGCAAAATAATTTCTGCAACATTTACATTTATGCAATATTTTATTCAAAATAGAATTTATATACAAAAGACAAATATATATGAAAATTTTCATCGAATCTGAATAGTATATGTACATTGCCGAAAAAAAAAGAGAAGAATCTTGTGAATTCAAACAATGTCAGCAAATGTTTTATGCTTTAGATGAAACATTTGTCTATAGCTCAATTTTATTTAGAGATATTTAGTGAATGAAAAATATAAACGATTTTTTTTCTTCATTGCCTTTGAAATAACTCTTAGAGGAAAAGCGCTCATTATGCATATTTATATTATATTGTTTATTTATATATAGAAATTTAAAATTATTTATATATTATTCAATATATACGAAACAATAATCGCAATATTTAGACGGTAATTTCAATCAAACATCGTTATTCTTTAACGATACAATTTTCACGTTGTTGAATCCACTCTACTAAATACCATTATTGGTGTATATAAATACTATGTCATCAAATTCATTTTCTACCTATAGAATTAAAGAATGGCGCATCCATAATCTGAACATCTTGGATTCGACCTGAATGAGTATGTCGATCACCCGCATATATTGGAAGATAGCCTGGTTGTCCTGGTGGAAGTGTGGTACTTGCCATTTGATTATCGACGACATTCATTGTGACGGATGCATTTGATTGCAATCCACCAAGTTGTGTATTGCTTTGAGATGCACCGTTGCTTATTTGAGTTCCATAGGAAATACTTGTGAAGGGTAGATTCTGCGCTGATATTGGTGAATTGCCGAAAGTAGCTGTTGCATTCCAAATCGCCGATTGTTGTGATTTTGAAACACCTATATTCTGTTCGGTTGGATCGACACCTCAAATAATATGCAAATTGAGGAATGTTCTATGTAAAGTATATCTAACACTACCAACGAATCTGAATTTTTATGCTAATTTCGCAAAAAAATATATAAGAAGATGTTTATGCGGGATTATCAATAGGGTTAGTACTTGTTGAACTTGAGGAGATCCCATGAGAAACGAAGCTTAGACACTTGGCCTCCCATGTTTCTAATTCATTCGTTTGCGAAATAAAATATTAAAATCACTATGTGACAAAATTCAAAATTATAATTTTCTCTTTTCGCAAATTACCAACAAATAATCGATAGAGAAAGGTAATACCTCCACAATTTAATCGAATCTAACAACTCGTAGAAATATTCGGTTGTAACTCGATGAGTGGTATAAAATATTAAAAAATAAAAAACCAATGGCAAGTAATTTTTGCGGCACCTTCACGTGATCACAGATGCTTTCGAGATGAACCGCAATACACGGTGTCAACCGTTATGGTACAATATACCAATCAAATCTCGTAACTCTATCTTCAGTGGTTCCAAAGTTTAAGTTTCGCGGGGATAGCCAAAAAGGCAGACATACAAATAAATATGACACAGACAGAGACGGACATGACATAAATACGCGCAGATATTTCCCATCCAACTGTTGAAAGTTAATTAAACTCTATATAATACCGTAGAGTCATACAAATATAACTACTGTGTTGCTAAGTTGCCGTCGTACCGCTAGAGATCGGCCGAATGGATCTCCTCGTGGAGCAGTTCCCCAACTTGTTTTTCTCCACTTTTTCTCGTCGGAGTCTCTGCACGGATAAAACAGCTCCTCGCTGGATCATTCTCGGATTTTTCTCCCTAACCTTTACGGAAATCCTTTACCCACACCAAAATAAATGAAAAATTCCCATACTGCATTTTTAGAATGCAAATTTGCAAAGCGTAAAACGACTGATTTATCAAACTATCACATCAAATCAATATTTCCACAATTACGTATTAACCTCGATGTTCACAGGTGGCGCAAATGTCTGTTATTAATGTAGCGCGATAGAAAAGTAGTAAAATATGCTTCCTATAACGTTAGAATTTACTACGATTAGTATTAAACATGTTATTTCCAGCATTTCTGCTTTAGGCGACCTAAAATTACACAACTTTAAACTACATATCAAGTACCTATCGTGTTTTACTATCTAAAAAAAAAAAACTTTCATGCGCATTGGACAATATTATCAATCGCTTAATGGAATGTAGTAAAACGATCGAGGCGCAAATGGCATAAATCGAGTCTCCTATATTGTGAGTGCCGCGAAAAAAAGTATTTCTTTTCCGGCATCGTTTCAAATAATGGTCGCTAATTCCTCGATTGCGACCGTTTTTCTATCGCTTCAATATAGCTTAATATTTCTTGGACCTGAGCAAATATGAGCAGAATGCCATCTAAAGTTTATTAATCACTTATTGATGGAAACTTGTTTTTATTTAGTGAAATAAATAAAACATAGAAAACATATTTGTGACAAAAAAAAAGAAGCCAAACATACCGTATGTATACAAAGGAATTCCGTTCGAGACCGCTGAGCATCCATACGGTAGGCATGCCATCTAGAAACAATCGTCAAATGTTCATAATGGCTTAAGCTCTACATAGCTTAATGACAGCTTGGCAGTTTATTTACACCCAATGACGTCACCGTGATTGATCGTTCTTTTCTTGTTTAAGTAGAAGATTGAGGAGAAATTTCAACTTTCTAATTTTATTTACTTCTTACTGGTACATCAATTAAAATTACAGAATAGTAGATGAATTGATTATTGAACGAAATCAGTAATCGTTTTAGGTATTTTTATTTGTTTACTTTTTATGAGGCTCACATATCGTGAAGATTGCCTTCACTCTGTGGGATTGACATTGATGCACAACACTCGTACATCAATTCTTTAAATTGATTTAATTCTTTAAATAGTAATATTAATACTGCTGCGTAGGGTTAGCGCTTCTGGAAATGTAATCTCAGAAGGGTCAGGCGTTCCAGGTATCCCATTACCTCAGAAAATTTCTGAATTGCCAAATAATATGTCTTGGCTATTGCAGAAGGTGTCTTGCTAGCTTTAGAAAGTCTCTCTAATGCTTCAGAAGTTTCAAAAACAGTAGCCATTGCAAGCATACATCATAAGCGGTGAACACCTGTAGAAGTTTTATTCATAACTGCGCATGCATGAGTTTAACTACAACAGCAAATTATACTTGATATTACAGTCGGTTTTACCCAAATATTTTCGATCGATAAGCAAGCAACATTTCGACTAACTAGAAATCAATTTTAACTGAATGGTTTTAATTTTAAACGCATCGGTATTTTTCAATTTCACTGGTTTCAACCGAATATCGGGTTTCAACCGAATACCAAAATTTCCAATTAGTTACGGGCTAAACGAAATTTCATTACTCTTACCATTACTAATTTTACCATGACTAAATTTCGTTTGACTGCCCGAATAAAATATAATAATAGAACAACCACTATTCGTTTAATCTACAATGCATCAATGGTATGGATATTGCCAACAACGGTATAAAATTGCCACATTTCTTCAGGTAGCCGAAAAATTTCCCTTCCAAAAAATATAATAACTGAATAATTACCNAGCTAACATATTCGGGTGATCTCATTCATCAAATGTGAGTGAAAACATTTAGAAGCTCAACGTTAAATGCAAGTTTTTTGAATAAGTTTTTCCACTTTTTTTTAAAAAAAAAAAAACTTTCAAGATAAACGGATAACGCTGAGAAAAATTGCACTCAATAATGTTGATTTTTCTGCAAGTAAACTTAATACGAATAACGAATAAAAATTCTTTTTTTTTTTTGCTTCAAAAACTTTTGGTAAACATTTCAGCGATCACAAATTACACTATTATATGTTGACATTACTATGGAATAAAATTCTAGTAGAAAGATTTTTCACAATATGAGAGAAGAATAAAATATTTAACATGTAAATATTACAGTTTGTTTAAAAAATTATCCAAATTGTGGGAAAAATATCGAAATTTTGAATTTTTACAGGTGAAAATAAACCGTGCAAGCCAATAATAGAACTTTTTGAGTGGGAACGGAGTATACTAATATAAAGTATTGTCTGTAATGCCATGTAATATTTGTTGTATGTCTGTGACGGTGTTGTTGCTGTCTGCTGTTGAACACTCATTATTTTGATATCTCCATCCATCTTCTGTATATATTGAAGGATATCATGTGTTCTGTTGTTATAGTTTTTCATTCTCAATATGCAAAAACTTCTAAGTTATACGTAATTTCAAAATGGAAAGGTAAATACCAAAAAAAAAAATCTCCAAAAAAATGGGAAAACAATTTGATTTCATTAAGGCATTTTCGTTATGATTATTAAATTTCAATAGATCATTACTCACTCCTACCTACGGATGATGATACATCAAAGAAATATTTATGGCATCTTTTAGAGAACTTTTAACTTCCGCAAAGAATAATCGAATTGTTTGAAGACTTGTAAGCATTCACTCAACAAACATACACAACATTCCATTCAACAAGGGCATCGATTCATCAACACACCTCATTCATTTGTTAGCCCTGCTAAATCCTTCTCAGCAATCTCAAAATACATAAGCATCCTCTCTTTTCTATTTCGTCAATAATTTTCCTCCGCCTCCTCCCTCCCCTCTCCCTTCCCATTGAAATTCCCGGGAGGAGAGAGGGACAACATCCACCTTTTCAACATCCCACCCTTGGAACCCGTGACTGCAGAAAACATGCTTGAATAGGAAAGATTTGATGTATCAAAGTGTCAAAATATTCATAAAAGCAAATAAACAAGCAAATGAAAAAAGCACAATTTGTGCTGTTGCAATCGGCCTTATAAACACTCTTCCAGAACATAAATACTGGATGATATTGGGTATTACATGGCTGATGGTCGGCGTCTTCATTGCATTTGCGTTGACGATTTCCCACGTGGTTTCTTTTTTCTTTCTTTGGAGGTTTAAAGTTGGTATATTCTTTGGTTTTATGGTGTGAAAGAAAATTTTTTGATATCTTTGCATATATTCCATTTTTCTTCCTTTTTTTTTAAAATCAGTTTTTGCACGTTTGGTGTGAATTAAGCTCATGACCATTGTATACCTCTTACTTGTATTTCAATTCTTCCTTTTTTAATTGCTTTATGAGAAAAAAAAAATTTATTAAAATTCACTATTGCATTCTAATGTTGAAAAAAGCGTTGTAACTCTTGCAATCTTTTTTTAGCTCACCTAAATATAATGTGTAATTTTCTTTCTTGTTTTTTTTTTATTTTTTTAAAATTTCAGTAAGAGTTTTCTATAAAAATGAAATATTCTATTCGAATTATTTGCTAATCGATAAAAATCATGTTCATAGAAAGAAAAACGTTTTCGAAATTAAGAAATTGAAAAATGATTTCTCGTTTCGTTTAAATCAAAAATGTTTTTGGAATTCAATCAGCACAAGAAAAAAAAAAACTTCAAAACTTTTCCAAATTCAATAAATATTCCTTTTATATTTGCGTATTTCTATTTGCATTTCGCAGTTAACTTGGAATTTCCTCTTCATATTTAATTGTCACAATTATGCCTATCGGAATGCGTTTATTTTAAAAAACACGAATGTAGTAAAATTCTGATTTTTTAGATTGGTGAGGCGACATTAACGATCGTCGACGATGTTGAATCCAACGAAAAGAGAAGGAACTATACGAGTATTTGAAACTGTAAGGTAACAGAAAAAATCTTCAAAGTTATATTAGTATATGTAATTCATTTCCTTTTTGTGTGGAAATTCAGTGATAATTGAACTCATTGCTTCTCTTTCGCCTTTTTCCTCCTTCAGATTTACTATCTGAAAATAAAAGTTGATGCGAAATTTTATTTTTATTTTTTCAAGGAATATAATATCCTCTAGAGGGGATTTATTCACTCCACGGATCAAAGTCCGCCTATCATTAATGTTTTATAAATAAGAAAATTGCATTTAATCGTTATGTTTTGATAGCCGCAATGATATTCGTTGAGAAGTGACGTTTATGAAAATTTTGAAAATCTTTATCCTTTGTTGTTATAACCGATGGAGTTCTAATGTGGGGAATTTGGTCAATATTTTCCTAGGATTATTCCACATTTCCTCCCTCCCACTTCCCTCCCTCACTCTTGTCTTTAGCCTCTATCGCCAATCGTGTCTCTTCATCATTAGTCAAGTTTACACCTGCTGACTTTTTTTTTTTTTAATTTTAATTTTAATTTACGCTGTTCTAATAATTTGTGGGTAGAGTGCTTAATATCGATATAGAGTGCACAACCGAGCACAAATTTTACATCTCTAGCTTGACGTAATTTCCGATTTGTAGCTTTTCATTGAATTCTTTCAAGTATTGTTTGTGAAAATTGTTTACACTTACAATGAATAAACATTGCTTCACATTTCGACGTTTCTAAATATGTTTGTTGCATTAGACTATAGACAAGCTACAAACTATAGATATGCCAATAGTAGAGATGGATAGTTACACATTGCAAAGATTATGTTTTACAAGTTGGTGACGAGGAAACAAGAGGGATAGGGGTTTTCTTTTTGTTTTGTTTTGTTTTAAGTGCCAAATTTCACGATAGTAGAAAATAATTGTCTTGAAACATCGGAAAGAATACATATATATTACAACGTTGTCAATATTAAACAAGAAAAACGTGTTTGCATTTTCCAGCTGTAGATATTCGAAAGCAATATTTTTGCATTGCAGTCAAATTTACAAGAAGCGGTATTTTTGGCTTGTGATATTTTGATATTATGTGTTTTTTAATTTTAATTTATCTTATTTTATTTTATTCTATTTCATTTTATTTTTTATTTTTTTGCAGGGTCGTATACGATTACCTGTACGATGGCTGACAGATCTTTGCTGTTCTCTCCCATTAATTGCGCTCTTCATATGCATACTTCTTGCATTAGAAACCGATTTTGAGAGAGCGACGAGGTAATTTAATTGATGAATTCTATAACAGATGTCGTATCTCGCTGTGGTAATTTTTCACTATTTACTCGAACATCGAATCTACTTGTAAATTAAGTTTCTATGGATTGAATCTTGCTGGAAAAAAAAAGGTTGTTTTCGCATAGGTGCTGGCTTAAAAATGTTGTATGACATTTTGAACTTTAATACCCTTGAAGAGAGAACCAGAAAAATAAGCCGAAAATCGCCAAACTTTTGCAATTCCACCAACCGAACCAATAACTTTTAAACGTTTAATAGTGACACAAATCTTTTCTACACCTACAGAGTGATAGTGATATAGTACAGCATCGGAATCTACGTTTCCCTCAGGCTATATCGCATCGACGGGAGCATTATTACTTGCGTAGGAACTTCGTCATTCAAATATGCTATTCATGTTTGAGTGGATCGCTTTGCTAGCACACAATGTACAGTTGGGGTGTACGCCTATCAGAGGCAGATTATGTTGTTGATAACCCCGTTAAAATATGAAACTTCCATTATTTGAACGTAACTTGCAAAACTTATTGATCAGATGAGCGAAATTTGCACAAGCATATGTCCTGCCAGGTTTTCTAGCGCGTATTTTCCCTCTATATTCAATTGGTAGATTTCTTTGTTTAGAGTAATAATAAATAGTTGAAAATTGTATAATTTTTCCACCGAAAAGCAAAAAAAAAGGTAAGTTTGAGGGAACGAAATCAAAATATGATAAATGGTTTTTCTCATAAATGTTTAATGCAATTTTTCTTTTTCTTTTTTTTTTCTTTTTCAGAACACATTGTGGCGTTCCGAATATACTTCCTTCGATATCGGTTGCAATTGGTGATTTTCAATGGGGACGAATTGTGTGGAAAAGTGCTATTTTTGCTCATCTACCACCTAGGTGAACATTATGTCATTCTTAAAGGAATGTTTCATAGTCATGTGACGGAGATGATGACTCACCATTTTTTTTTGCGTGTATGTGAACCGAGAGTATTTTTTGAAGATTTTTTGTATCAATTAGCATTTATAGATACGTCCGAGTATTTAAGAGTATCACTAATTTTGTATACAACCTGCTAAGCTGCAAGCAATAGAGAATTTAGTGCTCACCTTTTATGGGAAAGGTAAAGAAAAATGTTAGTTTTTTTTTCTTTTTTGTGAATTGCAACGAGCGAAGCTTTCAGTCGCTTAACTATTAGTTCACTCATAGCGAAAATTAGTGTATGAATCTCCGAGTCATTATATTCATAACCTCATACATTAAGCATTCTATTAATTCCATTATGTCATGACTAACTTATTACTCGTTAATAAAGAGTATATAAAATAATAAATAAATATTACAAAATTGCAGGGTGATAGTAGCGTTTGCCTATCCACAAATCTTCAGTGTACCATTTGAACGTTTCGGTTGGCGTATACTTCGTCATACGACCTGTGCGATCAATCTTATCGAGTTGTTCTGTTTGGGTTTGCTAAGTGCAATTACATCGAATCACAATCATCCACTTCATGTATTCGCATTTACTACATTTCAAGTAAGTAAATTACTATACTTTTTTCAATTAATTACTACATTCATTAATATTTCATGAACTATATTGGCAAGCACTGTAAAAATTTATGGAATGATACAGCTATAAGAAATTTTATACTTCCATTTCATTTAAGAGATTCCATTTGCATGAAATCATCAGCGGTTGCTCCAGAACCAGCTTTTGTCGAAGAAAATAAATCGACCGTAAAATAGAAAAAGTGAAAAGTCAAGATAGGAAAAAAAACGTTCCACTAGAAAAGTACAAAGTGTAAAGGAATAGGGAAAGATATAAATTTTATTGTTATAAAGGTTAGAGATTTTTTATGATTTCCTCCTGAAACTAGTTTACCTACGTTCATATCTATGAATATTTCAGATAGGGTTAAAAGGTGGCCATAATCCTACCGTTTATCACCATCTGGCCGTTACTCAGCTTCGGTTTTGTGCTTCTTTAAGTAGTATTATGTGATTGCAAGTATTTCGTAACATAAAATTTCCTATCTTCGTAACTTATTATGAAAGTTGTTACAATTGCTTTTATTGATGTATTGATTTTAAGAGTGATATGCCGTGATTATGGCTGAAAAGCTTTAAAACATCAGTGCCTCGTAACATCCTCACTTGGCTCATTATGTGATCAAGGTATATACGGCCATATATTAATCTCTTTTGAAGCAACACTTTTGCTTCGACATATTCTCAGATTAGGTGCCACTATGAGGCTTATCCAACATTGTTTCTTTTATTAGTATCGCGTTTGCAGGTTTCAGCACTTGTGCATATGATGTTGCATTTATGGATGTACAATGGATCTGGAATTGCTGTTGCAAGTAAAGAGTGTAGAAAATCATATAGGTAAACCTTATTCCTATGCAACTAGCATTTATTTAATTTATATATGTTTTCATTGCATCTGAACTAGTTTTCATATTTTTCTATATTTTCTGATAGGTTTCTTTGAGGATTGACCATCACTTCTTACTTAGTCTTCGTCGTTCGAAAAAAATTTTCAGTTAAATCGATGGTCACTTTTTCGATCACTTTTTTTCTGCTCATATTCGAAGAATGTAACATCCACATGAATGGATAAACATACTTATCGTAAAGTTCATTTTTTCCTCATCTCTGTTGATCATTTTTCAAATGCTCTTTAGCGATTGCAGAGTGTGGTCATTTTTTTGTTGTTAGGCTATTTTCTACAAATGAGATGACCAGTAAAAACGATGGACATTTTTGTACTAGTTGCGAATCATGGGATATTCTTCTACGAGATCCCATGACTAGCATCCTATTTTATAATTATCGATGGTCACTCAGTTGGACAATTTGCAATTTACTACTAATTTCTATAATACCTCATATTTGAATTCCTTTTTTTGCAGGTACAAAAGGCGTTGCTTACGTTTATCAATTTTTCTATTATTTGCCTGTTCGTTTGCCTATTATCGCCACAATTCACACTGTGAGGCTTACGTGTATTCTTTATTCGCTTTATGTGAATATCTATTAGTTGCAATGAACGTTTTCTTCCATGGAACATTTAAATACGATTTTGCAGATTGCAATGTTTATTTATTCTAAGTGATCTCGTTTCGTATTCAAAATAATTTTAGTGTTATTGATTCGTTGTTATTATTAGATATTTCATTTTTGCATTTTATAATCGAATTTATATTTCAATAATAAACGTTAATTAATTCGTTTGGTTTTTTATAAGTTTGATAATATTTGTCATATTTTGCCATAGGCTAGTAGAAAAGAATCCATAGTATGTCACATTTTATAATTGCCTCATTTAGAGTTATATAGTCGAAATGAGATCGCATCCGATTATAAAATGCGTAATTTTTTCAAGTAATATCATATAGCAATGATGACTTCGCTTATTAAATTTGCCTTAAAAGAACGCCTTCGCGAATTATCACTTCCGTTCTATCTAATTTTTTGGCTGTAATAGACAAAATTGTCCCATCGTACGATATAATGCGTAAATATTAGATGGCATTAACTAATAAATATGTGGACATTCCTAACAACGTTCATATTTCACTTCCTACATTCATATAGCGGAGTATTACTTCTATCAAATTTTTTTTTTTTCATTCTAAGATCGCATAAAATTTATTCCTCATAAATGGTTTAAACTATATAAAAATTTTAAGCATCCATTTACAAATCTTTTATAAACTCCCAAACGGATCCATACATATAAAAAACTATTAACCGCAATCACTAACGACAAGGCCAAGAATCGCAACCATTGACACATCTGTAAAACATTGATAACTTTTATCAACGATAGGTAAGGTCATGAATGCACCTGAATTATATCTAAATTTATATCTAAATTTTTATATCTAAATTCAAATAGTAGCAGTATCCGATGCGAGAGCACTACTCTTCATATTTACTCCGAATGCGATGTACATCTCGCAACGAGTATTACCCACCATCGCACAACCAGTAACACACGTTAAAGCAATACCACTCCTACAATGAAAGCTATTTTTGTACAGTTAAAGTACAAAACAATGAGATTTGATCTCCGCGTATGTGATTGGATACGATGACGATTGCATGCAAGTACGGTAATGCTCGTGTCTGAT
>QEWY01004136.1:0-16006 GCA_006503575.1 Baylisascaris schroederi
AGTCATTAAGTTTCACATCTTCGAGTGAGGTCATTGACATCTTTCAGCGCATAAACGCGTGTGCAAGGGTAGAACATATTCGAACAACTGAGCAACAAAAGTTGGTTCAACTACTCTCAGAGTTATCGATGACTTTTTTCGCACTCTTATCTTCCTTTAGATGTAGTTGAAAGGAAGCGAGGGAGTGTTTGGCATCGTATAAGCTCACTGATGACAAGATTCCTTTTCTGCACCCTCCTTCAGCTGAATCCTGTATCAGCTTGTGATTGAGAGGATTGCCCACAGCCATGTCGAATCGTTTCCTCGCAAAAAATGCTTGTGCTGCAGGATGCAAATTTGGAGATGCCTCTGCCAATCGCAATGATAAATTTTGATGTATACAGTGACAAACTTCAGGAATGTGCTCAATGAACGGTAATCTTGCTGACAGCCTTATAATGCCATCATCTGATGCAGATGACAACAAGGTAAGCAGTGTCTGTGCATACCGTACAGCAGCGATAATGGGCGCAGGTGGTATGTACATCTTCGTTGAGCAAAATTGAGCAAATCAAAAATTTGTTGGATAGAAATTGATATTTAATAGAAACGTAAAGCAAAGAAAAAGAAAAGGAATTGCTCAACAGTCTTCCCACACAAAAACACAACAAAAAACAATGGAAGGGTCACCGGAACTATTATAGTAGCATGATTGCAGTAAGAAAAATTCACAGAACAATAAACATCCACTTGTGACAACAACAGTTCGCAACAACAGAAGTACTAGAAAAAGAGCTCGTATAAGGAGCAAAGATCACAAAGGCACCATAGCCTGATAACCGGCCACCATATGGACGAATTGACCTACACAACGAATACGTCAACATATCGTATAGCAATAATAATATTATCGTTCATGATGACTCATAAATAACAACACGATTACTGCACTTAATAACTAGAATAATGAAACAGATATATGCTCAATTCATGGCATTCTACTGCCTCGAAAACTCGTTACAGCGTTCAACTATAACAACCTCAAATTGCATTCGAAAGCTGCGCAATCCACTCATATAAGTTCAGCAAGTCCGATATTTTACATAGTAGAGTGAAAAATAAAGATGCACTTCAAACTAAGCAAAACAAACGTCCCACTCTTCTGTCACTTTAGCCATCGAGCATCGTATCACTCAATTCCGCGCTAATATCTTTCGTAATATCTTCCAAATTCTGCAAAAATACGGAACATCATACCTTCAAGACGGAACTCGAATCGACAACAAATTTCTTCAAATTTCGAGGTACTCCTTTGCGAATAAAATCCCAACCTTTCACCAGTCGCAAGTTCTATTTTTAAATGGGAATAAGAATTTTTTCATAACACAATACTCCATTTCAGCTAACTCATAACACATCGAATCGAGATCAATCAACGCGTATCGTGACTACTGCACCTCAAGCGGATACATCGTAAAGGTGATTAAATCAGTTTCGTGGCTTTTAAGCTAAACGCAGAAGACCGCTAGTAACAATGCAACCTATACCTCATGAGGGATCGTGAGAGATGTTCACCACTGTAAAGTAGATCACTCGGCTATACATTCAGCGTGAATAGTTGATTTTCTTTGATTTGCCTTACACGGCGCACTCTTCCCTCTTCATCTACAGCTGACTGGTCTACCTTACACCACATCGAAACATCACTTTTCAGCAATTCTAAAAATACCTTCGAATGAAGGATAATATTATGTGAATGCTCTTTATATTTAGAAGGAAACCGAAAAAGAGAGCACCAACTTTGAACAACTGTTCACTGATCAATGACTCGGACATAATGCATGGGACCCCATCAAGGAAATCTTCATCGTGCCACTGACCGTCGTTTTCCTCACTCGCTGAAATCATGATCTAGTATTACTTTTACGCATAGAACAACACTAATATTTTTCAACCTATGAAACAGTTGTTTGTTTTTTTCAAAATTTACATGGGCTGATGGGATATATAATAAAGGCTAGTTTATAAGAGATGAACAATCAAGTGGAAACGAAAATACGTAGCTAAATAATTCGAAGAAATTGCAAAAAAAAACTCGGAACAAAAACAGAAATACGACCCAGTAATATGAATACGAAATAGCGTATCGAATTTGGGATCGAATACGCCACGCTTTTGTTCAGTATTATCGATACACGCATGTGTCAAAAGAAATTTGTGCAACAACCCTCCCTCTGCACTCCTTCTTTCACCACTCTCGTAGAATATCACTCACCGGTAGGTGCTAGGAATTCAAAGTCGAAATGAGCAGCTTGAAGAATTTCTTCTTGAGGAGTAAGCACGCGAAGCGAGGCAGCCGGCGATGCATTTGGCCTCTCCTCAAAATATGAAGAGGGGCTTGACCCGGCCAGTGTGCCTGATGAATCCTTCGAGTGCGCATCCTGATCATTCAACTCGTATCGTTGCTCTAACGTATCCGGCAGCCGAATGAACTATGACGAACCAGAATGAAAAAATTTCGCGAGAACAAAAGACTTGGTGCTTAGTCAGTACTGAGTGAGAAACAGTTACTGATCTATCGGACTCACAGTGACCGTATCGCGCACACATCAGATTGATTCCTTTATTTCTCATTCGTCGTCGTCTCATCGTACGAGCAGCACGATAACTACCAGAAGATTCCAACTCTGCAGATTCCGTAAAGACTACTGTCGCTACCCTTCCCCCACTTTCCCGCCAATATAGCATCAGCTGTAATGAAAATGACTTTTAATAATAACTTTCATACTTTACAAACCATCGTTTAATAATAACAACTTTCATACTTTACAAACCATCGTTTCAGTACACCTAGCAAACACAATCCACGGTGAATTTCGACTTCTCAATTTAGTCGCTTTCCTAGTTCAGTTTTTAAAGTTCCATGAATTAAGGTTTCAAGGTTTTTTAGTTCGCCAGCAAATCTCAGGGAACTCCTAGGAAGACGGCACTATGTGAACAACAACGAATCGACTATAAATAATTGTGCCATAAAAGAAATCATCACCTAAGTCATCTTTGTGCCGGCTTTTCTATGTTGACAGTTTGCTCAATCACTGTAGAGGCTTCACTTTGCAAGCTTCGAACAGCAACAAGGGCCTTTTATATTCAGATGATGCAAAATGACATTCATTTATAGAATAAAACACTATAATGAAAACAGGGATGGCTTGTTACCTCTCTCATGTGGTGGGTTACTACTTAAGGCAGGCCTCCTAAGCTTAGTGCGTCGCTTCCGTTTTATAGCTGGTAGCGTTGTACATCGAGAACCGTTCATCGGTGATTTTTGCAGCAGCTCCATTACCTCTGCACGATTCCTCTCCGCCGCCATATGATATGCTGTCCGACCCAGCTGTAATAGCAAGCTTTCAACTGAACGTCAACTAGCATAACATTCCGACTGCTCAATTGAAACATTTCCTCGTAAAGGTTCATGAGCAAAAAATTCTTACCTCCATTTAATTACGGATAAAGTCCAGTAAGCGCAATGACGCAAAAGAGTTAATAAAAGGTTTCGTACCGTGCACGTAAAGCTTATGTGCGGAAAATTCAGGTTAAAACAGATATGGTCAAAATCAGGATTGCTATCCTATTTCACTTTCTGGAAGATGAAAAGGAGATATAAATGTGCAATTGATGCAGAATAATGGATGGTGCCACAGATGACAGTGCAAAATTTCTCTATCGGCAATGTAAATAAACTATGGGAAATTTCTTTTAATATGCCTTTGCATCCCCTAAGCGCAAATAAAGAAACCTTCTTTATGACGACTATAAATTTTCAAGTGGCGATATGCCAAGAAATTTAAACCTATTTGAATATATCAATTATGCTTCGATGGACCGAAAATAAAATTAATATCAGATCTCTTGAGTCTCACTCATTAAATTGGGACGTTCAAAACGTTCAGGAAATCAAAGCATTTCTACAGAGCAACACCTATAACGAAACAGACAGCTTCAAATGATAAGAGAGGAAGAAGTCGCATACCTGATCCGTTACTTCCTTGTTAGCACCTAGCGACAGAAGCATTTTAACCGAAGCATAGTGTCCCTCTCTAGCTGCCAAATGGAGAGCCGTCTCACCCTAACATAAAACACAAATTATATAACTTCCAAAACATAAACTCTCACAGAAACAATATTCTATTATTTATAGCAAATAAAGAAAGAAAATGAGAAGAATCAAATCTATCGCCTTATCCCAATTATCCACCAAACTCAACTCTTATTTCCCACAATAAACGCAAAATATTCACCTTGTTATCGCGGTGATCAAGCTTCGAACCATTCGAATAAAACAACGCAAGCAATTGTGGACGATTGTTGAGTGCTGCGTAATGGAGTGCCGAACGACCATAGAGATCGATCACTGAACGCTCATCAGATTCGCATAGAACGAAACGCGACAACGGGCCGTTTTCTGATTGTGATACACACTGCAGTATGTCCCTTGTTTATTGTGGAACTGCGCATTTTGCCACTATGATTACCTTGGGTAGCGATCACAAATTGAAGGATCAGAACGAAACAATGGCCGGGTGAGAAATCTATAAGGAAATCCGAGATCGGGGAATGATCAGGAAGCTGGAGCGTGAGAAAGTAATGGAAAGCGAGAAAAGTAAGAATAAGAAGTCGAAATGTTTTATTATAGCGAGATGACCAGAAGGAATCAAATCGGATCATCGAAAAGCGGCTACGGCTCATTCCTAACTTATCCTCGCATCTTCAAATTCCTAACAATTCCAATCAAAATCGTTACTTACGAAATCTTCGATCGAAATTTTACTATAAAGATGCTAAAGCACAACACTCCTTCGTTTCAGCTTTAAAACCAGACAAAACGAAATACGATTTCTTGTCATTTTTATAAGGAACAAGTAGTATTAATAACTATGAGCTTTGTTCCCCCAAGAAATATTTAAAACTTCGGGAACTCCCTAAACGTTCAAATACTAAGATCAGCGGCGGAACACAGAAAAAGCGAAGGCTTTTTAAATGGTTTGAATCGGTGCTACAACATAGAAGGTCTCAACCACTAGTATATGTAAACTGCTGGGTAGTCTAGCCTTCCACTATATGAAGACGCACAGACGCTAAATGCCACATGAACCAACGCTCACTACAGTGGTTTGTTTGTTTGTTTGTTTGTTTTTGCTGTGCACTAACAACAGTGACAACTCTTGATGAGACACCATCTTCCAAGCACTTCCCCTGACAAAACGAACACTACGAGAACAATCTCAACTTAAGGCCACTATTAGCCTTACACCACAAAGTATTTGGCAAGAAGTTTGAACGAAACCTGTGGAGGTGATCGTTTTTTAATATTCGTTACAGCAGAAATCGGAGTCGATGAGCTGAAATCACAAGCAAATAGGGACATGAATGCAAGGAATATAACCAAATTGAATGAATCAGACTATTTAATATGGAAAGTGAGAAAAATAAGTTGGTAAATGAGTATACACAAGAGTAGCGTCTCCCCAAACTGAACTAAAAAACTCCACGAAACCGCTCAAAACTTATCTTAATTCGGTATAATATATCGAAACTTAAAAAAGAATATTTGAAAAAGAGAAATTCTCAAGAATAAAAGCGATTTTGAATTGAATAAACAATTTCAAAGAAAAACTTGCTGACAATCATTCTACTCATTATAAAAACTTACTTTCCTAAAAAAGCATCACTGTGAGGTAAAGCGATGTCATCTGTGGCTCTTTGAATAGCAGTACTTTCCTCATTCATCGCATCCAGTAAGATACGGGCACATTCTTGCGATACGTGTGGTTTGCTTACTGCCAATGTTAACGGCATTTGACCCAATGCGTTCACTGCATACAACTGCAATATACGTCGATTATTCTAAAACAATGATCCAATTCCCATAATCGAAGATTTTATTTATGCGATATCGCTAGCACACGGAAACGGATGTATGCGGAATACGTGACGATATATGATGTGACTGCCCCACATATCTACTTTCGATTTCGAGCTTTTCCATGCTAATAAATATAAGCGATCAACGCCTCCATCAAACTGCATGGTCCTCAACTTGTGGATGCGATTTATTTGAGGGTGCCTGGAGCGAATACCCAGCATACTGAATTAGCGAGAAGTTTTATCTTTCAAGCGATTTGGTCGTTACAGGAATTTATGCTTGAAACATTGAGTTTAGGCAACAGCGCATATTAAACTAGGTATGTGCAAAGCGCTGAATGAGAATAGTAACACTCTTGTTGAAGAATTGCACATATTCCAAGCTGGATCTAGGCGCTTGAAACTACACCTGGTCCAATTTCGAAACAACATCTACAAATGTTGTCTGATAGGGAAAAACATGGAACGATGAGAAGTGGAGAACCGCATGTATAACCGGCATAAATATAATCGTAAATATACAAATCAACTATTCAAACGGCACTGTAAGAAAACGATGCGAACATATAAGTGGATAAAGAAAGAAATTATTGTGAGAGATAAAATGAAAACAAACATTGCATTTATGAGTAGCAAGAAGTACGCGTAGAATTGGAACATTGTTGGAAAGAATCGCATGATGAAGAGCACTGTTGCCATCAACATCTTCACAGTTCATATCAATTCCCTTCGCAATAAGTTCATTGACTTTATCTAAGCATACCTCACGTATCGCTTTTATTAATTCTGGTTCAATATCTGCAAACGCATACCAATCAACTAAACAAATATTAAAGAGTAAAAATTTGCGTTGCTAAATATAAAGCGGTAACTAAAAAGTAAGAGCTCCTTCGGAGCATCAGACGTACTATGGTTCTTGAGCTGAGTCGCATCGCTGTTGTAGCACAAAATTGGAGGCGAGAACAACAAAGAAGAGGTTATTTATTCTCAATAATAATTTCAACAGCAAAAAAATTTGGCTATAGAATGATGTAATTGAAGTTTATTAATACGCAGCTTACTTAAAGACAATTATATAAAGCCCGAATCTCGTTTTTCCCATAATCCGCTGCGAGGTTTTTTATGCCATTGGTACCATCGTTTGTAAACAAGGATCCTTTGTGCGTGTATGGTTTACAGCGATATCGGTTGCAAGTAAACTCCAACTAGACTCCTTAACACCCTCATCGGGATGAAGGTGGTGAACTGAGCTCCGACTCTTCTCCTAGGCAGAACAACGGTGAATCGATTGGTCAGCATCTGACGGGCAGGACAAAAGCCT
This sequence comes from Baylisascaris schroederi, assembly GCA_006503575.1. Lineage (NCBI taxonomy): Eukaryota > Metazoa > Nematoda > Chromadorea > Rhabditida > Ascarididae > Baylisascaris > Baylisascaris schroederi. The sequence continues at coordinate 7,223 of QEWY01004136.1, forward strand.
AAGCCCTCACCTTCATGTTACGGTACAACTTCTTAAACGGCAGTGGAAGCAACGTGAAGAGGTTATTATTTGTAATTAATAGGTGGTGAACTGAGCTCCGACTCTTCTCCTAGGCAGAACAACGGTGAATCGATTGGTCAGCATCTGACGGGCAGGACAAAAGCCTAAGCCCTCACCTTCATGTTACGGTACAACTTCTTAAACGGCAGTGGAAGCAACGTGAAGAGGTTATTATTTGTAATTAATGTTCCGCTGAGTAGAGTAGAGTAAAGTAAAGTAAAAACGGGCATCATCATCCACCTATTCATAAGCTATACTGCGGTGAGATGCTTACCGATTAAAATATATAAAACAATGCAAAAAAATGTTCAAAAACAAGGACTATAAATGGAGCACATCATTCATGAGATTTAGGTGGATATTGGAAAAATATAGTGAAGATTACAAAGAAAAAATAACCTCACGAAGAAAAGGTTGCATCAATTTGAGCATTTTTCAGCTTTAAAGAGTTACCTTCTTCGTCCTTGTTTTCAGTGCATACAACACAAGGTTCAAACAACGACTCGTCGCAAACATATCCTTCGATTTCAATCGGTACACATTGTTCGTTGACCGTATCCAACAAGTTCTTAAAGTGTTCCATGATCACCATTATAAACCATAACTAGAAATACTGCCGATCTATGACAGAAATGGTTCCAAAAATAAGATATTCCATTAGATGACGATAAAATGAAACACTGCTGAAGTAGCGGACAAGTCATGCACACCTTTCATATATCTCACAATTACAAGTGCAAGACATTTATCTCTCTCCTTACCAGCCACATACTTTTTTCGTAATGAAACGCGAAAGCATACAAGCCCATACATCGGTTAGACCTATCTTGGCCACTAAAATGTTCAATCGCACTTCAATTCAACGCTTGACGGCATTCAGTGAAATCATCTAACTATATTTCCCTATGAGGTTTAGTAATTGCACAATTTTCTATAAGAACAACACAAAAATTTTGAATAATTTAATAGACTACACAGTTTACCTCATAAGACAACCGCACGCTTCGTCGCTCCTCTGTTGAGCCACATTTGAAGGGTTTATCAGATGAGACTTCAACAGTCTTGTGGTCATGCCGAAAATAATCGATATGTCCACTGTCGCAACCGTTCATGGCCAACTTTTTTGTTCCATCATCTGCTGCAATCGAAAAAACTGCTAAAAGAAACTCGCATGAGAAAAGAACAAAACAAAAAACGAGGCGATTCAACGACGAAACTACTGCATCTCTAATGAAACTTAGAAAACAAAAATATATTCAACTTAACTCGTCAGCGATGGGACTAACGAGCTGTCTTCTATATTATAAATAAACAGATAAATCTCTCTTATCCACAAATAAATAAATCTGTCAATAAATAAATCTACCTTATAAATAAATAAATAAATCCACCAACAAACAAATCTATCTTATCCACAAGATTTTATATCATACGCTGAATCTGCATTTCTCCTATGCAAATTCATGAACAATATTATGTTTCAAAAGAATGATTATTATTACGCCGCATTTATGCAAATATATTAGAGTTTATGCACACATATTTACAAACTTGTATGCATTACTCGTTCATGCCATGACACGCGCTCTCCCTCTCGCTGATTTGCTGCCAAACTCTTCCCAAAAATCTTAATTTCTCTTATACAGAAAGGTGGCGGAATGTAGGTCATCATGAGTAAAGCGTCCGCCTACTCGCCCTATAAAAACCACATACTCACCATACCTGCTTCTTTTCTAATCCACACTTCTAGATTTTTCATACTAATGTGCAAAACTAAGAACACTATTATATATCAGGCCCTTGAGCTAAAAAAACATTTGTAAAGTGGTTCTAACGAAGTACACAATGAAATTCTTAGTTGGAAAGATCCATCAACAGCTTTGACGTTTGAAATAAAATTGTCAAATCTATTAAACGTTCATATACTTAAGCATAAACATCCAGCTCCTACTCAACTCGAAACTGCAAATATATGCTTCAACGCGCCATCTTACTCATATTTACTCAGGTGGTGTGGTTTATACAACAATTCGAATGACTTAAATCAAACAAAATAAAAGAAATTAGGAACAACTCTTTAGGTATGAACTCACGTGGAACTCTCCAAGTGCGAAGAAAGGATGTTTGTTGCCGTTTTCGGCGTTTTAGTATACCGTTGAAACCAAATAGAGCGACAATCGATAACACAACGAGCAGCACGATAGCAATTGCAACGAGCAAACGAAAAATGTCCTCAGATGGTTCTAAATGCTTGATTCGACCACCTTGTGCGTACACTTCATCAATCGTCAATCCCAATAATTTGCGCTCACCATCACCCTGAAGGATATCACATTCGATTTGAAAAAATCAGTGCGAAGTTAAAACGCGTCTGCAAAGAAATATGGTCGCAGTTTCAGTGCAGCAGGGAAGGCGGGTATGCGAAGCTTAGTTGTCCTCCAACCCAAAATCATCAGTGATGCTCCAAGCACGTGCGCAAGAGAAAGCCTCCCCTTTCAACCTTCATGACACCATGTCGCCAACATGGACATGCATTAAATAGTTCCTAACAATGACATCACATCAGCAAATCTACTATGCACTATTCGGGTCCTTCCAAGCAACGCTTAACGAAAAAGATCGAACAAACTGTTAAAATCTTAGCAATACCATCAAACTCTGCACAACCTTCACAAATAAAATCGTGTGATTCGGGTCTTAACTACAGTGACCACTGAAAAGCAAAAAACGACACAAGATGAGATGGTATGGATGAATCGGGAAGCAGCCTACTGAGAGTCATTACTGATCTCGTCTAGCCGCTTTCCACTTCGGGTAACAAAAAACTAAACTTCGAGAAAAAGGGTGAGGAATCACCTAGGAAGTTTTGATAGCATATTCACTCCAATACTTCACCGCTGTAACCAACTTGTTGTAACGGTTTGCACTGCCAGGATATTGCATGAAAATTATGCAACTCCGATAAATGATATAAAATCGTTAGCACCCAAAAAATTTGAGAAGGATGTCGAAACACGACACAGTTATAAGCATAAAAGATTTTGATCGCTTTGAAACATTGAATGGTTTTTTGATATTAATAAGTTTATAAATCTGGTAATGCACTGATAAATAATATTTGACTAAGAGAGGGAGTGATAACATCATTTTGATGAGCGCGATAAAAGCATGCTTCCTTTTACCTTAAGAATGATAAACACATGAAGATAGCCCATTCTATATCTGAAGCGATGCTCTCCCTCCTCCTTAAAGATTATATTAACGACGGGATCTAATAAAAGAACTCGTATGATATGCGCAGGTGTACCTACCTGACTGGACAATGCTGACAGCAGAAAAACAGCGGCATTACTGGCATTGGTGAAACAAGGAAACGACCGTGGTCCAAGCGACTCCTGGCGACGTCTCAGACATCCAGATACATCTATATCCACGAAAAGTATAACACCATCTCCACTTCTCCTGCAACATTTAACCGACAGAATACGCAAATGATGTGGTGTGTCATGACCCACCTCGAGTCCTCAAACTTATGCTGAGAACTAGCTGCTGCTATAGTGAAGCAGTTGAATCAACCATGAAAATGGCCCACATGTCGGGTATCCACCGCGCCATATTTGCTAGATTACCTCAGCTCATGTAAAGTACCTTGGAGTTTTGCTCTTACCAGCTTAGCTCGAAGCTTTCGAACATCTCTCGAAAGACATCTATAAAACGTCATAATCCGTTCTATTCCGAAAACAGCTTGAAATTTCATAACTGACTCGTAATGCTATGTCAGACGAGCAAACACGTCACAAAATCCATATCATTTTTTTTTTTTTTTTGGTACATCTCAACAGACTTGGCCGATATGATTCGTTATGTCACGTTGGCTAACCTAATACATAGAGTTAAGAAAAGATAAAAGCGACTGAAAAATGTGACCAAGCAAAATCCCCGGTCCCCTAACTTTAAACGTATCAAGGGAATTTAAATGCAACAGCCTACCCGCTATGAACATATCGAGAAGTGTTTGTTAGATCGATGCGTTCACCAACACCACCCAAAGATGACCAAACGAAAATTTCACTCATATTCGCCGAGTCACGTGAAATTCGAACGGAAGCATGCAACATCTGGAAACAATATCATGCAATCGATTCTAAGGAAGAATCGGTCACTGAACTTCTGAACAGATCTGCATTCTCTACTATCACCACTCAGATAAATTAAAGAATTTAGAATAAAACAAAAAAGATACTTAAAGACTATCACCACTCAGATTAAAGAATAAAACAAAAGATACTTTATACCTGCCGAAAAACCGTTTAATTAAGCCTGAATTTGATTACTTCATCAAGTACAGAGTGCTTCCGGAAAAAATAATATGAAAGATGCTGCCACTCTTAATAGAAAACATATCTGATTTCAAAAATTTTGAGACATTATCGAAATCCCACGAAAACAATTTAACGCTTTCAATAAACTAAGGTAAACTTCTGACCTAATTAACGTAAACAATCACAAAATATTCGACTAGAATATAATCCATATACATAAACTAAAACAGCAAAAAAAATTTTTACAAAGTATAAACGAACACGAGCCAACGAAGCCAACAATGGACGCAATTTCCATAGAACAATCTCTGGTGAAGCGTTTATAATAAGTGCAATGGAATTTTCGTTGTCGGATTGCGTTGATGGATTTATATCACAATCACCACCGTCGAAACCACATTCTACACTATTGCATATGCGATCACATTCGCCATTGTTATATTTCGCAGCACAAAAAGCTGGCATTCTGTAAACGTTACACATAGATAGTTTGCCTCATTGGTGGTATTCCATCAATGACCAATAAAAGCGGTTTAATAGAGTGGCACTGAATTAACCAACACAACACAACTGCAACATTCTCTTATTCGCAGCTACGTGGATTGATGCATGAGACACTCAATGTCAATTGTTCTTACGTTCGCATTTTTAATCAATTTTTGATTAGAAAAGCTCAAAGAAACGACGTCTAATAAAATATAGTGAACATTTTCTTCAAGTTAGAAAAATAAAACTTATATTGCAAACTAACACAAGCAAAGCTGCAATGTGTTGACGAATGATCGCCTTAACACCAAATATATTCAGCAGCTATGCGTGGATAAAGCATCAGGTTGCTAATATGGAGATCGCAGACCCATACTTAGCTGGCCGATACACTGCTTTGTTCACTGCTTAGAGATCGCCTCTCTGTCAGAACCTAGTCTTGACCTCATACAATAAGAATTAACTTCTACTGCACCAACAACCAAATCAAGTGTTCATATGAATCAGTGTAAGGGCTAATACCATCATGGAAAACGACAAAAATATGAACATGCCAACACCGCATCCCTTTAAATCGACCAAACGTAGATAGCTAAGAAAACAACAACTGCCTAGAATAATGCTCAACGGAGGCTTTTGGATATGTAGCATGGGAATGAGGCGGAAATGCAAGCCCAAACGACCGTAAACTGCATAACTTGGAAAAGAATGCAATCTCAAACCGTTCTAAGATTCTTGAAGACTGAACTCACAAAACGCTTCCATTTGAACATTTACTCGACGCTCTCGAAGCAAGAAATTTCACCTTAAGTTCCTGCTCCTCATTATGAATAGTTCAACACTCTGGACACATCTTTTCAGAAAGAGGTAACACACCAACTGCGACAAAATGAAATATTTGTAATTATTACTCACAGAAAATGTTGAAATTTTCGTTGAAAGAATGAAATAAAATAAGCGGGTATACACTAACTGCTTGCATACTCCACATTCTGAACCGGTATCTTTAATCACAATGAACAGTTGCTGAAATTTCCTCAAGAATTCTAACATCTCAGCAAGGACCAAACTTCATGTTTCAAAAAATACGCATCTTTTAACTATGAATTCAGAGGACAGCAACAAGTGGGTTCGCAATTGACTTGGCACCGGCATACATAACAGTTCGCATTCAGTGGTTCACATCAAAGCATTGCTACCTTATTCGATTTGCGGCGGTTTTCTTTAGTGACCATCGCTAAACGTTTGCTACAAATGTAGAACACCACAATTTAAACAACTCTACGATACTCACCTAAATAAGCAATTTCTGATAACTTAAGCAACATTTCTATTGCATCAACCTCTCATATCGCGCATTAAACAAAAAGGTTAATGCACAGTAAACGGTATACATCTCTATGAGTGCCAGTAATTCATACAGCTATTTGTTATCAAGCTTATCTTAATTTTATCTTATCAAACATTTCATATCGCTTGGCCAGTCTTTCGCTTTACCCCTCAATATTGTTTAACTAGGTTCTCAATACATTTCAGCGTATACAGTTCGAATAGAAAAAAGAAGAAGGCAACAAACCATCCTGGCAGATACAGAATTGTTCATCACATGTCCCACCATTCTTGCAAAATCCTTCCAACTTGCACCTAAAATTCGATCTGTAGAAGTGACATTTAGAGCGCCTCACATAATCTCTGATCCTCCCCTCTCTCCTCCCCATAAGCAGCTTGCAACATATACCCATGGATCTCGGAAATTTGGGATGAAGGGATTTAGTCAGAGAAAAAACACCTATGAATGCGATATTAACAATTCTTTTTCTATAGGAATGTGGATGTTTGTGGACAAAAGATCGCATTCAAATTACAACCAAAATAAACAAAAATCTTCAAAGGAAGCTAAGTATGCATTCAGTGACAACATTTATTAAATGAATATAATGTGTCAACACACCAATGGACGTTTAATTGGCAGTTACAAATGAATTTCTTCAAATAAAATAAAAAGATTTACAAGAGCAGAAGCGAAAATCAAATAAGAAAGGAAAACGTTATTTCCATCTCTACTTTCCTTGTTTACCTACCGTACAGAAGAAATTCTTTTCTAATAACAATCAATTTCATATCCTCCCTCCCTTTTTCTCTTTTCTTAAAGTAAGAGGAAGACAAATAAGCATGCAAGCAAGAGAATTCATTAAAAAGTAAAACCTGTCAAGTGGTCGCTCGCAATTATCTCCTGTGAATCCCATCGGGCATAAGCACGTAGCTGAGCCGTTCAAGTTGACACATGTTCCTCCATTTCCACAATATTGCGCATATTCCTTACATTCGTCAACGTCTTTCTCGCAAAATGTCCCCTAAATCAAAGTGTTTTTGAATTGAGTATACATCATATTCAGAAATTGTTTGAACGCATGACAATGGATGCAGCCAACAGGAATGGACATTGGTCAGTTGAAAGCATCGGAGGCTTTTAAGGACCACCGGTCATAGCAATTCCCTCTTTTCTAGGATGAAGAAACGTATCGATACTCTTTTCTTGCATTCTGCCGTAGCTACTTCTTCTCAAAAAAATAAAAAAAGGTTCCTTGCAACAATGACCATTGCAAAATTTTCATTCCTTGCAAATAAGTCCAGTATCCGCTGTAAAAAACTACTTAGAGCTGCTCGCTCACGGTACAGCTGTCTGCGAAATTGGTCCATTAAGTACAGCTGTCATTAGGATATACGGGTACCAAACTACAAGAAATTGCTAGCCACTGTTTGACAGTCAGTGGGAAAATTATTCGCAGACGACTGGAACTGTCGAACTCTCATCTGCTGGGTTGGTGCTCTACCAATGACCTACTACGGACGTTTTGGCTCGCCATTATCTTTGCCTTGAGACTGAGAACCTGCCCACTAAGCGGATGGCTACAGATTTGAAGCTGCCTGAAGACGTTTTCACTGGTTATCAAAAAACGGGTACCTAAATATGAACCAAGCTAAAAAGCTAGCTTCCATATCAGACGTTGACAAAAAAAAAGACTTGCACGAGTCATCTAGAACTATTCGTAAACTTATACTTCCGTCTCAAAGTAGCTCCGACTCTGAGAAGTTGCACGTCCATCTATGACAATCAACACGTTTTCAGTACTTTTCAAACACCATACCTCGCAATTTCTTGAATCTCAAAAACGATGAGACAATACCTTCCATCCATAACGACAGCGACAAATAAACTGCTCTTCCTTGCTATTATCTGTCGATTCGTCGAGTGGTATGCATAGTGCTCCATTTCTGCACGGTTCTTCATCGCAGCTTTGAAATTTCACTTCGCACAATTTCCCACCAAAACCCGCTGGGCAAATACATGAGCCACCCATACCCTAAAGTTTTACACAAATTATTTAGCGTAGTAGAAGATAAAGGCCTACACTATGGTCACAGGCATCAAAAGAAAACACCGATTATTTCAATGGCTTTTTGGGTATTATTGAGCCAATAATACTGGTTGTGACAAAACAGCCATGTGCTTGCTTACAGTAAACTTGAAAAGCATATAGAACAACGGCTTTCAGAACAGATCTGAATTAAACGAATGTCATCATAGATTTAAAAGAGAAATGTGGAGCTAATATGCAATCCTATTTTCTCAGCTTTTTTTTCTGGGAAATTTTAGATTGTCATCGAAAGCTCACCTTGATGTGAGGTGAAGAAGCGTTGCGTTCAACGATGCAAGTACCACCATTATTGCATAGCATTTGCGTACAACCACCTACTTCGGCTACACAATTCAAGCCAGTAATCAATAATATGGTCCATTTGAATATTGCATTCGAGTATGTTGAAGTAGCGCAACATCGTTTCATCGCTACCTTAACACATATTTTAGTGCAAAATTCCTTTGCTATATGCAACAATTATAACACTAAATATA
>QEWY01004137.1:0-12430 GCA_006503575.1 Baylisascaris schroederi
TTGAAAGTAAACGATGATTTGCATCTGCCAACTTCCTTCCTCCATTTCTTCCTCTTTCCTTCAGCGCTAGGTGATGCTTGAAGGTTGCGAGGCCGTCTTCGAATCGAAGGAACGGATTCAGAAACCATGATCTCTGAACGAGAAGCAAATTTTCCATGGTGTTCGTGTAATGCTTTGATATTATATCAGATCGGTGATTGCATTCAGTCACTGTTAAGTAGAGAACGTCTTCTATCTAGTCTTGTACTGGAACACTGCGCCGTTGTGGGTGGGCCTTTGGTATTGATGAAGATGTGTAACGTAGATTGAAGTGTATGCGGCGGTACAGGTTGAATTTTAATATCTAGAAGTCAGCAGTATTGAACTCTATTTCCTGTCAGAAGAAGAGAGTGATTGCGCAAGAGCTAATAAGCCGTGGTGGGTCTTTTATATGCTGATGTATTGGAATGAATTTTCCTTCAGGTTTTCGAACGTTTAGAAGAAGCGATTCGTGTGGTCGACAAAGAAATTGAACGCACTAAAGATAAGTTGAAGAGAGATTGCGAGAATGAAGTGGATCAGGCAGAAGTTCTTAAGGTGTGCTGTTTAATGCTTTTAGAATATCCCTTAAATGATGGGTGGTGAGGCTTATCTTCAGGAAAAAAAGGAAATTGAGGCTCATTTTGTCTCCAAATTGTTCTCGTGACAGCATGAGAAGTGGTTCCTTCTGTGAATCTGTGGTTAAATCACCATATCGCCGTTTTTATTTAGACTGATTTGGTCAGTATTGCTTGTGGCCTGGTGACAGCTTTGGAAATATTTGATCCTTCATTACACCAATACCTTGTAGCTTAGAACTACTGGAAAGCTGATACAACACCTGTGGTTATCGGTTTATTAACCATATCATTGCACGTTAGTATTGTCACAGGTTGCTTTCTATAACCTGAAACTTACTTCTTTCGATAAGGGCATCAGGCGTGAATACAGTTGGATGTATTTCAGAATGATATGCGTACGGTGTTGAATACTCCACAAGTGCGTCTACGAGTGTGTGAGATGTGCAGTGCACAATTAAGCATTATGGAACATGAGACCCGTCTTGCTGATCATTACGGTGGTAAAATGCATGTTGGGATGGAGATGATCCGTGAACGTTACGAACAAATGAAGGTGGTTATTTGATATGCATAGGTGCGAAAATAAGGAGGGATTCACCTAAATCCTTCTTAAAGGATATTAGCTATGCATTGTGTTTCAATAGGCGGTGATTTAATTGCGGTATTTGGAGTATTAGCTGCGGGAAATATCTTCTCATCCTTCCGTTGCGTTTCTTGCCTCAAAAGCGGTGAAGGTGGGCTGCAGCCCATAAAACCTGGACGGGAATGTTTTAAATTTGCTGCAAAATTCCAGCATTTATGGTATTTCAGGTGTAGCTTTTTATGATTCCACCAACATTGGTATATTGCAATGATTTTGGAATGACACATTGACATGCAAGGTTTCATAACCTGAACCTCTCTTCTATCGGTTACTTTTACGAATTATAACGTTACACAGTGAATTATTTCTTTCATATTGTTGATGATAGGATATGTTTCGTATTACCTTATAACTCACTGTTCTTAGAGTAATGGGTGGCAGATCTTGAAAGGCTGGGATCGTGAAGTGGTTTTATTTTGTATTTTTAACAAAATTAAAAGGTTAAAAGTTTACCAGATATTCGGGAGTATATCAAGTTTATGTTTGTGGCAGATCCACCGTTTATGGATTCTTGTTCTTACCCTTAAAAACATTTGGATTCGTTTATTGGGTTTAGCTATAGCAACCGTCCGCGTATGCATTCCGAATCCTTGTGACTATCTTTTTTGGGAAGAATATGCGAGACAGTAATCAAAAAAACCGGTGATTTGTGGTCTATTTAAAATTATTTTTGCTGCTTTTATTTTATTGGCAATTTTTTTTTTTCGTTTTAATATTGCCTTTGCGAATCGAATTTATCGTAATGCTATAGAAAACAATCGATGAACGTCGAGCTGCATGGCGCAAAGCACGGCTAAGTGGTATACCGCCACTGACGCGAGATGCGGACAAAAGGTTCGTTTTTCTGATTATCAGTCCGCTTATCTTTTATCATTAAGGAGCTTCTTGTGACTTCATTTTCTATCAAAAAAATGGTCGGCAAAAGAGAAAATGATATGCATTGCAGAGGATAACATCGTAATTTTAATGGAATGTTGTTACATTTGGGTCCGTGGTTTTTGCTGTTCTTTTGCAGCGCAAAATGGGAATGGCAAAATGTCTTAGCGATTCCAAGTTTATCGGAAGATGTGTTATTTTTGGACACATGAAGGCTTACCTTTGAATTACATCTCATTCGCTTTCCCACCGTTGAGGGAAAATGATGCAAGTGAACGGATTTGTTGGGTAGTTAGTTGGATGGGGAAGGTACCCGATTTTTTATTTCTAGCTTTTACCTGAATAAGGAAAACCATCCGGTAGTTATTGCTTCAAAATTTTTCCGCAGAGAAAACAATGAAGGAGGTCATAAAAGATTTGAAAAGATTGAATTTTTTAAGACAAAGAGAGACGTGTCTTCTCTTACTTTCAATGTTGGAATGTAGCATTGCTGTCCAATAGTCGTTTATTGTTTTTAAATGACCACCGTGGATAATCAATAAAAGAGGTTTTATAGTGAACGTGAGAAGAGAGACCGTGACCGAGACTATCGAGATAGCCGTGACACCAAGGATTATCGAGACAGTCGTGATTCGAGAGATATGAGGGATTCGAGAGAGTACAGAGACGGTCGGGATTCGAGGGATTACAGAGACGGCCGAGATTCGAGAGAGGATCGCAGACGCAGGTTTGTCATCTTCTAGACAAATATCACTTCCTTGATCTCGAGTTTTTCCCGCTTTTAGTTTTACCGGTAGAAGTATCCTTTAGCTTGCTGAAGGAAGAAGCAGATGCTGTAGTTTAGTTTAGGGACGTTCTTTCATTTTATGTCTGACTAGAAAAGATTCAACCTTATTAGTTTATTTTGTAATGTTTTCTCTTCTGTCGATTTGTTTTTCCACGAATTACCATAAAATTCTCGGAAATTTCGTTGTTTTTCTTCGGAGTCGGGTTGTTTCCCAAAAAATTTCATAAACTTTTCTCGTTGTTTTTTCCCAATATTGGATTGTTTTCCCAAGGAGTTTCCTCCATTGACCAACAGCTTTAAGAGCCGATGCGTTTACGAATCCACCACAGTTTGCTAGGGAAAATATGGGCATTTGTTACGAAGAAATAGGTAAACATGATTTTGGTGTTCGGTGATTGGGTCTGTAATAAGTTGAGCCGTTGAGAGGGTGAATTGCAATTATGTTCGTAAATGATTTGCATAGAAATTCGCGTTCACCGGTCGACTCCCATAACAACCGAATGGGCAGCATTGCAAATATGTGTGATGTGCATCTGTAAAGCGGGTAAGTGGAACGTAATCATGTCTGAGTGCATGTTTGTGAATGTATTTATCTATCTGGTGATTTCAACACCTGCTCTACCTAAAGAGGAGGGGGGGGGGGGGGGGGGGGGGGGGGGAGGGGGGTAGAAAACGTCGTGAGATGCGCCTATGCCAACTTTCAGTTTGATCCATCAACATCGAGGGGACTGAAGGAAGCATTCATATATATAAGATTAGTATATATATACATATGTATACACTGGTGTCCATTTCTTTGACCTACTGGACGGTCGACCGGTCGGACGCTCGATTGTGCAAATGAATTTACCCACCGATGTAGAAGCACTAGTGGAAGGGTTTTGTAGGGGAGATTTGGGAAAGCGATAGGGCTTATCGAAGTGGATTGCATTGGTTTTTAAAATTTTGGTAGAAGAAATAGGAGATGAGGGCTTCCTATTTTGGAGTTCATCTTCTCCCTAAACTTCATCGAGGAACTTATATCGAAAGATGGGGGAAGGTGAATATTTAAGAAAACACCGTATGTGTTTAAGCAGTTGTTTTTATGGTAGAGCGTCAAGTTTTATGTCGGCATTCAATGAGAATATCTAAAGCTTGATATTGCGCAGATGGGTGAAACATTTAAGGGTGAAAGTGAGCTGTATTGTTTTTAGTTTTTCGGCTCTAAGTTTGGTGGCTCTCATTTGCGTTGTATTCGATATTTTTCGCGTGCTCGATGACGTAAGTTTTTCACGGAGTGCTAAAAACTGAAACATGTTATATAATAATTCATTTTTCTCTTATATTATTCAATGGAATTTGAATGATATCTGTACTTAAAGATAGTCATTTATTTGCCATATTTATTGTTGTTTTAATAGAAGATTCATTTGATGGTGTATTGAAAACGACGGAAAGTATGGGTGTTGTGTTTGAGGAAGACGGTATTCCTTTTAATGTGGTTATAATTTTCGGTGATATATGATCGACCAAATGAATTGATCGCTGAAGACTATTTGGTTGAAGGTGTGCAGTTCGAAAGTCGAGTTCCTTAGTATTAAATCTAAGGTGATTAGGTGGAATGCCATTTTTCTTGTTTTTTTTTTATTTGACTAAGTAAATAGATGATTAGAACGATACCTTCGGGGATATCTAAGAATATTTGGAGTTATCCTTAAATTTCGATGGATTTCATTGTTTCCTTAGTGGGCTGTCAAAAATTGAGTGAACGGTGGCTGTGATGAGTAATGAAACTAAACACTGTGCAGCAGTCGATCACCTCGGCGACGTCGATCACGTTCTCCGCGTTCGTCACGCGATCGAGATTATTCACGAAGAGACGATTACGACCGCGATTCTACACGACGATCCGAGAGGGATCGGTGAGTGTTCTTTGTGAGGGAAAGTATGAGTCCATTGGATGTCACTACGTTATGCCATTGTCGTCCATTCTCAAGTATTTTGCATTCAACGATTGCTTGCGGGAACCTTATCTGTTCGTTTGCCTTTCGGGTGTTTTGGTGGGAATATTGGACGGGTGATCCTGGAAAAGTTTATGCCTCGAGAATCGTTGAATTCCAGGTTGTACCTTTTCCACTGGGAGCTGTTAAGGTTCTTCGAACTCTTACAGGAGGTCTCTGAAGTGGGAGTTGGTTGTGATCACAGCTCAAAAACACTTGTGAATGCTCGACACTGGCTGACGTACTGACAGCCTGCATTTGTCACAACAGCTGCTTGTCGACTGAACAAAATGCTGCGAGGTTGTTATTATGCTTTGTTGGTGATGTTTATGGGATAAAAATACAACTGCAAGCTTTCTGTATTAGACGTTGCCCAGAAAATTCAACTCTATATTGCAGTTATGGTCGTTTTATGGCGACAACATGAAAAGCCATTGAGTTTTGTTTAAGTTCAGCTGTATGTAATAGCGAGTACGGCAGATCTTTAGGTCGGATACATGCCAAGATTGGAACTACATATAAGCCCATTCCTCTTCGCTTCCTCTCCCATCCCCTTCCTGTGATCTGTGTGAAAATTGCGGAGCTTTCTGTTACCCATAATTTTTTGCCTTATATTTTTCTCCGAAATTGCATTCTATGCTATCTGTCATTCCAGACCGCCATGCCGGAATTATAACTGGTGAAGAGTCTTATACGGAAAGCTTTTAGTCGTTGACTTTATCTGATCGTTTTTAAAAGCTTTTAGTCGTTGACTTTATCTGATCGTTTTTATTTTTTTTATTTTATTAAACCGTAAATGGCAGACATCTGTCGACGAGCAGTTGTGAAGAGTGATTTATGAAGTGTTGAACATTTTGAAACGTGATTTGGTGCTGTTGCAGTTAAGTGTTGATTTAATGCTTTATTCTAATGACATTTTTTTCCCACTGAATTATTGGGGAGGGGAGGGGATTTCTTGGCAGGGTTATCCTGGTTTTGAAGGAAGAGTGATCAGAGCTAGCGAACGTCAGCAAAATTCTTTTGCTCTTGAGGGCTGCTAGTTTCGTCCTTTGAGGGGTGTTTTTAATGGAGTGATACACTAAATGAAAATAATAGTGGAGCAAACTCTGGAGTTTTAATCTAGGATTAAAGTAGCACCGAATTGCGTTATATAAAGATTTTACTAGATTTTTGGGAATCAAAGACTGGAGCTAAGCTTCAACGATTTAAAAATGCCCTCCGGGTGAATATACCGGAAATGAGCATGAATTAGCCTCGGTCCTGATTCTTGTCTTAGAATCGACCTTACCAGGTGATAGCACATATGGATCTCATCGCAAAAACGGATGCCGTGAAAAAGGATGGCGCTGTGAGTTTAAACACGTTCGCGTATGTTGACGTTTTCACGAGTTTTCCTGATGCATCGCCTTCCGCGTATGTATATCTTTGCAAGTGTACCCTTTTCACAGCTATCCTAAGTTGAAGGGGTTTTATAGGTTTATGTTGGGGTGTTTTAGAGCAGAAAGCAATAACCAGGGCGTTATGGGACAGTCGGCTGGTTAGTGGTTTCAAAGGGAAAGGTGCTACAACGACTGGCTCGATCTCACTGTTTCGTCATTTCAATTAATTTAGGACTCAAGCAGAATTTTTGTGCTGTCTTACTTTAGGTCGCCTATCACCTAGCGTAATACCTGGCCATAAGGAAGATGTGAATGCGTGATTTAAGCAGATTTTTACTTGAGGGTTAGCGAATCCAAAAAAATTTTTTTAGTGGAAACTGCATTGATCTGAAATGACCCGTATTTGTTCCGCATGAGGCGATCCCTTCCAACATTCCTTCTCCAGTAGCAGGGAGGTATCTTCCGGAGTTCTGTTATCGCTCCCGCACCCTTACAGGCTTCCGGCGCAAGTTTCAGAAAAACTATCGATGTCGTAGATGTTGAATTTTGCCATGTCTTGATCGATCTATGAAGAGTAATGTGTTGATGTTTCTTTTTTATTTTTGAGATGAGAGTACAGGAGAGAGTGGCCTCATCAGTTAGACTAATATTGCTTGCGTCCTTTTTATTGCACTTTCAGTTTATGCGATGTGAGATTGTTAGAGTCTATCCTAAGTTGTTAGTTCATCTCATGATTGCCTTCTACAGAGGATCAAATGAAAGCTCATTGCCATTAGACATTGTAAGGTCTTTTGGCTTCGTTATGATATCTATCAGTGATTAATCAGGCCTCGGGAAAAGCGACCATAGGCCCGGATATCGATACCTTCTTATTTCTGGTGATTTCGATTTAGTTTTGTCCCACTGATTATTAATTGTGGCATTAAATGGAGCTTGAAGAATGTGTTGGGATGATTTGGGAGGATGATTGAAATCTTTCTGTCCGTTCTGTTTTTATATTTCAAAGGGTAACGACCCCACATCTTCCTTTGGTCGTATTAAAGTTATACCTTCCTGCGCATAATAAGCATTCCTGAACTGTACAGTGGTGGACAAGTCTTCACGCACTGATACAGTAGTGAGCGTTTCTAGCGGTTGAAAGATGCAATGCTCCTGCACTTAGTGCTGCCTCGACTGACAGTCGGCTGCCATCATACCATATCATCATAATCAAACGTTTATAATTAGTGAGCCAATGAGAATATTATGTACTCCTGACAATATTGAAAGAGATCACCAATTATTCTTTGATCACTGGTGGTGAAAGCTTTTCGACCGGATATCGATACCTTCTTATTTCTGGTGATTTCGATTTAGTTTTGTCCCACTGATTATTAATTGTGGCATTAAATGGAGCTTGAAGAATGTGTTGGGATGATTTGGGAGGATGATTGAAATCTTTCTGTCCGTTCTGTTTTTATATTTCAAAGGGTAACGACCCCACATCTTCCTTTGGTCGTATTAAAGTTATACCTTCCTGCGCATAATAAGCATTCCTGAACTGTACAGTGGTGGACAAGTCTTCACGCACTGATACAGTAGTGAGCGTTTCTAGCGGTTGAAAGATGCAATGCTCCTGCACTTAGTGCTGCCTCGACTGACAGTCGGCTGCCATCATACCATATCATCATAATCAAACGTTTATAATTAGTGAGCCAATGAGAATATTATGTACTCCTGACAATATTGAAAGAGATCACCAATTATTCTTTGATCACTGGTGGTGAAAGCTTTTCGAATCATGTGTTTTTTTTATTCACAGAAATTTTGTTCCCCAACTCTTTGAATTTTTTATTTTCGAGGGATTAATCTAGGGATTAATCTACCGCTTGGACTTTTTGAGATAGCGGGGTGATTGACTTGAAAGGCAAAAAAGCGGATTTCGAGTAACAGAATTTTCAATCACATTGAAAGGGGTCGACATCTTTAAAAAATTTACTAAAAGTTGGGGGACTTAAACCAATGGCGCTGCAAAAAAAGTTTTACCAATTTTGCATTTAATTCGGCCATAAATCACAGTAAAAGTATATAAAATGGAATGATCGAAGATGATGTGATATGTTGTGGTTTATGGGAGTGATGCGATGGATATACAGTGGTGATCTCCAATCTTTTGATCATGAAATCTCTCTCTCTCACTAGCGGTATGTTATTTTATCACTGACTTGTTTATCTGTGGTTCTGCAGGTAGTAATTATCACCTACAGGGAATTTTTGTTTGTTGACAACACTTTTGGACAAATTTACTGCTTCATATATGGGTTAATTTTACACTGCAATAGAGGAGGAAATATTTTAGTCGTGGTTGAGTTGTGGGTAGGAATTGGGGTTATAGGACATCCGTTCCAGAAAGGGAAGGGAACCAAGGTTGTTTGATATCCGGTCCAGAGAGGGGTGCGAACAGAGGCTGTAAGACGTCTAGCCAGGTATAGACAGATATTCATAGCATCAAACACTCTCTTCCAATTGTGCGCGTTATCCTCGTTTTGGGATCGTTGTTGTACAGCTTTTTCATCAACAATTTTTATTGGTATCGGTTGAATATAGTGATATTTTGTTGGGGAGGGGTTGTTTCATTGTGATGGTTGTATGAAATAACTAGCAGAAACGTGGCAGTCTCGTTGTATTGCTCAGCGAACTGCTATATGTAAACATTATCCACTAATGGATCTTCGACGTTGAAGCAATTCGAATATCAAACTTCGTTCTTTTTGTGAGTTCTCTCTCACGTTCTATCTTTATTTCTTTTTTTTTTTTTCACTCACATTTGTATTTCTATCATCCGCTGACCATAAACGATGAATGTTAAATAAAGCGGCAGCATTTTTAGAAAATCTGAAAAAAGTTGATAATTATTTTGGATGAATGCCAATTATAAGAAAGAAAAAGAATTTTTTTTTTTCAGGCGTCGAAGTCGCGAACGTCGATGATCATTGGTAGCAGCAGTAAACTTCGAACGTATTCTTTTTGTTTTTCATCATTCCTATCCGATATTGATGTGTTTCTCTTTTGTGGTGATTATTTATGCAATAAATATTTAAGCAATGCGTTTTCCTAATTTTCAACATTTCCCTTCGAATGGAATATATTTCACTTTTGGGCGCCGAATTTGTTTTTTTTTTTTGAATTTATTTGACGAATGCGCAATGTGTTCACATTGACTCAGTTAGGGATGAGGCAGTAGTATCCGAAGTTGTGGACGTTTTTGAGAAGGGGATAACTCTGTGGAATTGCAAACCAACTTCACATCTTCTAGCGACACTCGAGAGGCCTATCTTTATGTGGATAACCGAAAATCTAGATAGTATACGAAGCTCGACTTTTTCCTCGGTTGATGACTTGTTTTTTTTTTTTTGTTTTTTTTTCACAGGGATATGGTATTTACACATCTGGAAAATGGGGGAGAGGAGGGGGAAGAGGATGCGCTTAGATGGCCCTATAGGAAATATGTTTGGTACAATCCCAGTGTTGTTTGTTTACTTGTGCAACCGAACGATGAGATGCTGGAATAGAAAACAAACAAAAAAGCGCATAACGTGCGGACCGCGCCGATGCGCTTTCCCTTTTTTCATGTCAAAAATGTTTCCCCAAATTATGCATCACCATCATTCTGTGTTCTTCGTTTACCCGTGTTTGTATTTTGTTGCATTCTTCGTTGTGTCTCGTTTGCTTTGTGGGATTGTACGCCGTAGGTGGGCTAAATAGTTCTGTCATTGAATACTTAATCAGCATTATCCAGGTGTTGGTGGATGCTCTTACCTGGATTTGTAGTACAGGTAAACGCATTCACAATATGGCCATCCTATGATGGTGGTGTCCGCCGTCGAAACGTAGGTTTCCCACAATGCGGCGTCGATGTTGTGGGCATTTGTATCGGGCGTAATTGTATGGCTGCGGTGTGATAAATAAACAAAACACTTTTGGAGTGTAGCTGCTAGAGGAATAAACGTAGATGAAAGCAGTGGCATACAATATATTTGTGCAGTGTGGGGCGTCGTTTTAAAGTGCAGCTACATCGGCAGTGTTGGCACGATAAATGAATGGTACCTTAGGGGACGTTTATTTTAAGGGCACAAGTGTTTTCCAGGTATAGGTTTATGGTATAAATGCGACTCATTCTACCATTCCAGATTTGCGAAAAAACAATGGATTATTGGGTGTTAAAGTTGGAGGTTAGGATCGGATACAGCGAGAAACATGGGAAAGCGAATCACAAGGTGGGGGAGAGGGCAACTTATCACCCATTTATTGGATGGGAAGGATGAGGGCACTTGGGTGGTCAAGTCGCTGCGACCCCATTACTCTCTCCTCTTTCCCCTCCCCTTTTCATCTCACCCTCTCCTTTGTGTTTGTTATTCCCAATTATGGCGTTATATTTCATCCGCAAAATGAGTTGTTTAATGCGGTTACATCGATTCGGTTAGGGCATCGCCTTTTATAAGCTTTTCTGAAGAGGATATTGTAGAGCATATTGCAGTATTTTTCGCAGTCTTTTGCAACAGTGCATGAAGGCATTATAATATGTCCACAACGATGTATGTGTTCGTATGTTTGGTGGTGGTTTGGGGAAGCCCCAAAATTATCGACATGAAATTTGTCGAGGTAAAATCCTAAAATTACCTCTGAAGTTTTATCCGGTTCAGTTCACCCACTCACGTGAGTATTGTGGGTGGTATGGGTTGCATGGATTTTTAGGTTTTTTTCCTCCAGATGTACGTATTAATGATGGTGTAAGGAAACACGCTGGTAATTGTCCTGTCATGAATATGAGTTACATGGTCATAACCGAAAAAACTGTTACATCTGTCCTGTCATGCTTTTTGTGTGCTTGTGCAAGTCGACGATGCACATTTCTATGCAAGCATGTATGCGTTCCTGTTATGTCTCTTCAGTGGTTCCAATTCGGGAATCACAAGTCGAGGTTGCCGAATTTGATGCATTGTAATGTATACCAGATGTTGGCCCACCATACTATGTTGTGCCCCGATCCATCAACTTCGAAGAGTCGTAGATATCTAGAGGTTGCAGGAAATCTGCAGGTCGAAAGTTTTCCCAACACCCCTCGCCACCCCCCCCCCNNTATTTGTTTATTTATTTATTTATCTACTTGATTTCTGTTCGCTAGTTATACCTTTTGAAGTCTACAGATTTCATAGAAACTTCGATGAAATGCCTATTTGTGGTTTAATTTTATCAGTACAATCGGCATTTTCGGCGTTATGTCAATTTGCCTTCAAAAAGAGCGAAACAATATCAGCGAAATAAAAGATTGCAAATTGTTGCAAAATATAAAAGCTTATTTTTGAATTAATGCTGAAATTACCGCTAAGAATAGCGAACGCAATTGTCAAAATAGCAATAGTTAAATCTATTATAATTGTCCTCCATAGGGATATTTTTGCGAAAAATATACGAAGTAAAACAGTGAGCTTTGTTAGGAAAATACATCCACCAAGCGATAACGATACACAATAATATGTTATTCGTTGATTTCGCATCTGCAGAAAATCGTTTTTCAGGATACTATTTGTCGTTCTTCAGGATATTATTTGAAAATTGCTAAAGAAGTTGTATTGGCATTCCCATCTGCTTTGGTCCTCTTTCTTTTTTGGCATGACCTAAGGTAACGCCACTCGACCTTTTTTTAGCATGACCTAAGGTAACGCCACTGGATCTTGCTTTGAAATAGGTCGAAAAGTTCTGTGTGGGAGAATACTACAACCATTAGTGCGATCGCTCTTGCAATCTTTGTGTAAGTGAATCCAACGGTTAAATGCAATTAAGTATTTCGAATTGCCTAGAGTTTTCCCTCGAATACCCTAACTTCCCTGCGTAGACTGGGGGAGGAGAGTATAGGAAAGGAGGTGAAAAAGCCCAAAATCTGGTGTAAACGGTAGAAGTTTAATTCCTCTTCCATAGCCATCCGTTGAGGATTCCCTAATTTAGCATTGCATCACTCCTCTTATCATGTGAATGAATGCCTTAGTGGGGGAACATTTTTTGTACAGTTTTGCAGAAGTTTATTGCCAGAAAATCCCCAATAAAATGGCCCATTTTTTGGAATTTGAAAGGGGCTGCTCATGCACTAACAATTTACGTCCTGAAATTATAGCATTACAATAAGATTC
>QEWY01004139.1:0-15180 GCA_006503575.1 Baylisascaris schroederi
TTTCGCCTGTCTTAGGCACTAAAAATATGATTGGAAAATCACCTCTTTGGTAAACAATCCAGCAGGTTGCATCGTTCTCTTGATTTTATTTTATACGAAATGCGGTAATCAACTGTTTTGCGTTTTCCTTCACTTTCGCGATTGGTCCACGTCCTCTTGACATCTCGTAAAAGCATCTAACATTTCGCAAAGATAACTGAATCTGATTCAACGTGAACGATGATGCACTATGATGCACTATGTTTACTGAGTAAAGGAAACTGCTTCTGTAACCTACCGGCACCATACCGAACAACCCGCATATTAGACACTGATCTTTCTGTATTCTCGGTTGGTTTAACGAAATGAACGGAAACGTTTTATCATGGATTTATTCCCTCAAATTCTTATGATCGAGTGTTAACTTTCAGTTCTCGATTACAGCATTTGTTCACGAGTCTCTTTACAAATCCTTTTACAAATAGGATCGTTGGTGGATAACCCGATAAAATAATATGATATGCATATTATGGAAATGTTTTGCAAGGATATACCAGGATATTTGCTGCCTGAGGGTATTCTAAATTCTGCTGTTCTAGAGAACAGAAGATTTTTCTCGCATCGTTTTTAAGCTGCTCGTTGTGAACTTGCCAAATCGCCGCTTTCCGTTGTGGTGCTTGTGCTTTGTTCATCTAAGATTATACCTCTTCGAGCACGCTCTTCCTCCCTTCTCTCTTCGACAACTCAAAAATTTCCAGCTCAATTATCAGTTCGATTCACGCATATCAATATTACTTATCTTTTTTTATTCTATTATTCATCTCTCACTTTCCTTTGCATTAATGACCACTTATCACTTATCATTACATAGAGAAATTAGCACAATGATAACCGCTTATTCACTTGCGATCTCTTACAATTTTCATGAATATTCATTGTGTTGATTTTATTACCTTTCAAAATCTTGAGTTCTCTTATCAACAATATGTTCACTTCTCATATGTTACATTCTTTTTCATATTCAGCTTTTTTTTTTAAATTTTAGAACAAAATATGCATTTAAATTCATCGTTAACTTTTGTCTTCCTCAATTCGTGGAAACGATTTCCGAAATATTGTTTACGAATATTTCGAAATATTTATCGCTTGACTATTGAAGGTGGCTCTTTCAGTTTTCAACGATTCCCTATCAAAAATTCAACGTTTTAAGCTTCTAATGATTCTCTAGCTGAAATTAAATCTTAGAAACTTTCTGTCGATTTACAAATACGAATCGAGCTTTTGAAATTTTCCACCGGTATGCAAATAAAAGAAAGAATTAGACCCTTCAAACTTCTTGCCAATATGAAAGTAAAAATTTAATTCTTTCAAACCTTCTACCGATGAATACCATCAAAAG
This sequence comes from Baylisascaris schroederi, assembly GCA_006503575.1. NCBI lineage: Eukaryota > Metazoa > Nematoda > Chromadorea > Rhabditida > Ascarididae > Baylisascaris > Baylisascaris schroederi. Next base: position 1,379 of record QEWY01004139.1, read on the forward strand.
AACCGAGTCTTTCGAATTTTTTTTCGAGGATTCGTTAAATTTGTTTTCTTTAAATTTTTCATATCTTTTGTCAGCCATATAGGAAGAATTTTGCTATACCTTATTTGTTCGAAAAATTGCTTAGAGGTTACTTATAGTATCCGGAACCAAACTGCAAAAAAAAGCTTTTAAGTAAGAAAGCAGAAAGAATAAGCAAACATTATAACTGATCATTGATTAGGCACCTAATATTATTGTGATTAGCTGTTGATCGATTGATCAATATCGCAATTTGATGATTCAATCGGTGTTGAAATATCTGAAAGAGTTCAGTGATCACTTCAACGAAATCCAATGTTCACTCGTATTTATGCAGTGACTGTTGATCGTTTTATGATAAGACGATCGTTGTTTATCACTTGTTTACTCGGGAGTGTTAGTCCTTCAACTCTACTCTACAACTCTTATCATCGACTCATTTCTCTATTTATGCCAATACGATTAGCTTGCTTGCTTCCTAGGGTGTAGCAATTAGTCAATATTTAGAAAAAATTTTGCTATTTTAGGATTTATTTTCATAAATATTTTCTGAAGAAAATGCCCTATATTCCCAAATAAGAGTCGCTATAGATAATTGGCATTCCTCATGAAAATTAGATTATTTTTTCATCTTTATCTCATATGTTTCAATGGAAATTTACTAGGTTTAGATTTAAATTATGTTAGGAAAGTTCATATATGTTGAATTATGTGCTGTTTCAGTTATAATTGACAATTTAAGTTTTTTTTTTTAGACTTGACAGTATATTTCTTTAATAATGACCACAAAAATTCTTAGATTCTAGCATTATAGAGTCTTTTTTCGGCTCTTTTATCGATGTTTAAAACATTTTACTCTCAAATGTTTCAATAGTTTAAGTCAACATTTATACATAAATCAGAGCATCATTGACCGATTGTAATATGAAGCAATATAATGCCTCATATGTGATGCTTAAATTTCACTCTTAAATTCGCAATTGAAGGAGTATAAGTGTTGAAGGATCAACTGAGGTGATAATGATTCACGTAGTATTGCTCATTAGTATAGTACCATATGCGTTTGGTGCACTTGGTGGAATGGTTGGTCGAACGCAAAGTGTTGGTGCAACTGGAATTTTATTATGCAATGGGCAACCGGCAGCTGATGTTCTTGTGAAAATGTATGACGATGATCGAGGTACTAATATATTGCTACCTTCTTATTTCAGCTTTAAAGATATCTACCGAAGCACTTCATTTTCGATCAGTTTGTTTTTCTCATCGTTTAGGATGGCAAAGATAAGAGGGAAAAGAGAGGAGGCGAAGAAGGTTGAGGGGTCTGCATTGCACAACTGATTTGCTTCAGTGGAGGTTTCAAGGATCACAAAGAAATGAGCGAGATTAGAATCCCAATTAATACAACGTTCGATATGGCTTCGTCGATGTTGAGTTGTTGAGGTGATGTTGTCTTCTTAACTGAAGAGTGCAAGTATGTATAGATGAACGTCTGAATGCATTATAAACAATACCCTTCATAAACATTCTGCGATATGAAGAAGACTTGAACCAGAGGAGGTCAGTTCACTAGAAACAGGATATGAGCAACTCGAGCTCAGATATGACTTGAATCAAATGAGATTAATTCATTAATGCTTGCTAATGAGTATCTCTCTCAGTCAGATAAGTGAATTGTTTATGAGAGCATATTTAAATGATGACTATTAGGTTTCGATTTCGATGATTTTATGGGTGAAACGACAACCGATTCACAAGGTCGTTTCGAGTTGAGCGGAAGTAATGCGGAAGTATCATCAATCGATCCGAAAATAAATATCTATCATGATTGTGAGGATTGGTGGTGGGTAAGTCGAATTTAAAAGGTTTTTTTTTAATAAGGTAGATTTCAAGAAAAATACATCCATCTTCAGATATAATAAAAAGAGTAGAGTTCCCTTTTGCATGCAGATTGTAGTCCAGTGCTCTAGATATCAATGGCTTCTTCATTAGAAGAGATGACAGAAGGCAAGGAGAAGGGGGGAGGGGAGGAATGGGTTTCTTCTGAGATCTAGAAAGAGGCAGCTGGCTTCACTGCAGTTTTTGACAGCTTCAAGGCATTCAGCCATGCTGATCCGTCTATGGCTGTCGTAACAAGTACAACGGCAACACCCATCTAACCAAATGCTTCCCGGGTGATAAGCCAAATATGAGCCAGTTATCACTATAAAGGCGATAACAATCCAAAAAAGTGCTCTTTTTATATATAAAATTGTTCAGTAATTGCAGCCATGTCAACGAAAAATAAGCATAATGATTCCCGATGTGTATATAACACTTGGAACACGGCCGAAACAATTCTATGATGCTGGAACTATCGAACTTGCGGGCAAATATGAAGGCGAAGAGCGAGATTGCATCCACTAAAAAAAACAATTATCGCCTATTAATATTTCCTATTACTAATTGAAAAGTACGATTGAAAATTAAAAATGGACCAGTGAAATACCCTATAAACAGTTTAACAAAATTTTTTAAAAAACTAGCTTATATTTCATCCTCTCAAACCTTTATTCTCCTTGTTTTGAGGATGGGAGGGGGAGAGGATCACTTAGTATCTTGGCTTATTGAAATAAAAACATAAGAAATTCTTTTGTGCAACTATTGATAAGTTTTGTAATTAACCATTAAGCAAGATATACTAACATCCCATCACTAGTTTTTTTCTATTTTTTTATTATAGGTATATTCTACTATCGCATTTTATGCTTATTATGCAATTGTGATATAACTCGAATATGTGAAACCAATAAAAATAAACTCAATGGTCTTTATATGCCTACATTCTACTTAGATTGAATGCTTACAAGGCCACCCACGTTTATTAAAAAAATCTACTGTTAGTGCTTCCCATAGCGCAGTACTTTTACGATTTTTACGACAACCTGCATATCTTATTCTAAAATCGCACACACCAATTTAGTGAAATAGCACCTCCCCCCCCCCCCCCCCCCCCCCCCCCATCATTCGACTTTTTAAATTACATTAAAATAGTCACAATATATGGTCTAACAAACTCAATGATTCATCTTTACTCATGTCAACTTCAAAGAACACAAATGTTAATCCACAATATTGATTCACAAAAGGGGAAAAGCAAAATGAAATAAAACAGAAGAGAAAACGACAACTGACCACAAGGCTGGACAACGACATCGCAAAAAAAAAAGCAGCGAGGAAATATACTGCAAAGTGAAGCAAAACAACGAATTTTATTTTATTGTCAGCGATGAAGGTTATATTAAAATGAAATGTCGTTCAATACAATCAACAGTTTCCTTCATTTTCCATAATTGCCTCGCAAATCAAAAGCGATTTGAAAAATTCATCAAAATTTTGTTCAAAAAGAAAAACTACGAATACGTTTAAAAATTCGTTACGCTTTGAAACCTTTCCAACGACATAAACCCAATCCAAAGAAACAAATAACAAAAGAAATAACAACTACACGCTCAGTACTTACCACTGATAACTTTTCTTCCACCATATTTAAATATTTTCAAAACGCCACCAAGGAGATCGACCCAACCGACCGTAAAAACGATGGAGCCCTAGCTATAGTCCTTTCCAATTTAATGACCCCAAACGCCTTTTTACCAACCTAAAACTCTGCTTTGCCAAAACTTTGCTGCTCACACTTACCGCATCCGCCGAAACTTTTAACGTATTTTTTTCTCCGTTAAAAATAAGTAATTCAACACTATCATATAAAAGAACCCTATCAAAGCATCCCCCAAATGTTGGACGTTTTGTTATGGGTTCTTTTATTTTAATATGGCAGTGAACCAATCCCACCAATCAAACAGAAAAAATGCTGCAATGAAAATTTTTTAGCAGCCGAGGAATATTTTTCCGAACGAAGACTTTCTATTAGTTCGAAGAGAAATCAACTGCAAAATCTCCCGTTGAAAATAAGTTGACTCCGCTCATAGAAGCAATTATTTCGAAACATAATTCATGAATTCGTGATTATATGAAATTATTACCCTCTACCCTTCCACTGGAAGTAGAAACACCAGCTAAACAAGCTGCGCTTTTTATACTATTTTCTCACAACACACTACTAGAAACTACACAAACCCGCAAAATTCCATACTTATTTCTCTTTCTACCATCCTAGCCATTATCTTTTTCCACTTGTCTCCATCTTCAATCCTCTCCCTCACTTCTATTACCTCCTCCTTACTCAAATGGAGCTCTGAACCGTAACCCTCTGTGAATATTTCAGTATCGACGGCGATCGCGGTCACCACCGCGGTCATCTCGATAGTCGCGATCACGACCAACACCTCCGCGATCACCACCCGCACGATCGACACCGCGATCACCCCGATCCCCGCCGTTACGTGTGTCTCGAGAAGAACGGTAGTCATCATACCTGAAGCTTCAGTCATTACAAAAAGTTCATTTCGCAGTTTAGCAGGTTTGCTGAAGATGAAAGGTTAAGTTGATTACTAGCCCGAGGAAGGTTATAAATACACCAATGCCTCTAACAACAAATGGAAGTTTCCCAAAAACGTTTGGAAAAAAAACTCGTGAATAAACCTATTATCTGCGAACAATCACCCTGTAATCCTATTCTGGCAACTCAAATAACGAATAAAGCTTCAGATGGAAACCTTCTCGAGTCTCGATCGCGTTCTCTACTGCGACTACGGCGTCTCGTTGCTGATGAAGTTCCATTTCTTTCGCGCTCACTACCACGATCACGGCTATCCCGATCGTGCGAGTAGGATCGATGTGCCGACGAAGAACGATGCTCACGATCACGATCTTCATGTCCACCACCGTGTTCCAATGCTGCCGCCTCGAGTGCCGCCTTCGACTCTCTTGTTCGTCGTGTGTCGCCTTTACCACCACCTAAACGACTGCATATTTGAATTTGGGGAGAAAATTAGGAGAACAAAAGGAAGGCTTCAAATCGACATAAAGCAAAACACAGACGTATAGGATCTTGGGAGATCTTTGAAGAAGAGGTCTTGGTGTCGACACCGTTGATGGAGCGCAGCGAATACTCCTACTGCTTGTTCCGAGTTGAAGTTTTTTGCAAAGCACTTCCCTCTAAAACAGTTCTACAGCTGATTCGGAAGTATCCTAGTCTCAAAGAAGCTCCCTCTAAAAAGAAGCACCTATCTTCTGGTTCACTCCGAAAAAGAGAAGCACAGACGCTGATTTTCAAGCAAACACTATAGATATGGCATAAGAAACGGTACCAAGACGTCTTGGAAGCCATGATTTCTGTGTACGACCACGCTCGTAATCCACAACAACACGACGCCCATCGATTTTCATTCCATCCGCTTTCTTGTAGGCTTCTGAAATCATTTCACAATGGGCGTATGAGGATAACATCAAATAACGCGAGGACTGCATCAGGCGGCATTTTCCCTTAGGCAAAAAAAAACACTATGCTTAAGTTGTGTCAAAAACATATCTGCTTAAGCATGTTGAATCTACGTTCTAATCATGCTAAATGCATCTTTTTCTCATCTTTTTCCAACAAATGACACACTTTTCTTCAGTTCCTCTCCCAACTCTGCTTTCTTGAACTTTGACCTTTGGCTGTAAAGAACCATATTCAAACTCTTTCAATGAAGCATCTTAGCACTCACTCCCAATTTGAAATGCAATAAAACAGCAAGAATTTTTCCAAAACGCAATGTTCAGGAACTAAAGAAACAGTTATGAATTGCCAACGTCTAGTAATATCATTAGATATGAACTTTTCAAGAAGTACCATGCAGATCGTTCAAAGATTCATAAAACTTTTCGAAACTATGAGTGCAATTTTATACGATGACTTTCACCACAATCCACCTCCCCTCACCTTTCGAAGAAAAATTTCATGGTTTAAACAATTCGGAGTGATAGTTTCATGCTATGAAGCAATCAACCTCCCACATGGAGCTCCGAATAAAGCTTTAACCGGAAGCCTTAGAGCAGTACTTGTATACATTTTCGGCACAACTCTCAGCAAACTGTATAAGTGATACCCCAACAATTCACTTCCGGATGCAATCCACAATATTTAAATTGCAGCAAAATACCTTGGCAAATTTACTATGTGAAATACTTCATCTTATATGGAAGATAAGATTAGATCTGCATCGACATATGTAACGAGCAAATGATATATCACTAAGCCAAGGCATTTTGCAAACGTTAACAATCAATTCGAAGTTTACGCTAAATGCTCAGAGAGCGTAAACCCGCTTTGAAATATTTTCCTTTATTTCCCACTTACCTTCATATCCCCCAATCTTGAAATCATTCGGTGAATTCCAAATATCCTTCTATCGATATCTATAGAAAGGATATTTTCTAGAAACCCCATAATAACTACGACTATCAGCCTCAGAAAAACGAAAGAAACGAAACGCTGACCTAAGAAATGGGCGAACGATGGCGCTCCCCTTCGTGCGCAGTCTTTACCATTGTCGACCAATTCACGTGGTAAACTTACACTTTTTTTGAGGGGAGAAAAGAAAAAAAAGGTGAAAAAAATAATAACCATTTTTCGAAACTTGCCTCATCCACATACCGTGTGCATAAAAAATTCCAGACTACCTACACGGCTACATATTTGCTAACCCAAATTTTCATTCTTTTTATAGTATTTAAGAAAAATTCAAAGGTTCTACCAGATTCTACCAGAAAGTCTTCAATCGTCGCTTAGAAAGCATTTACTCGTTTGTAGTAGTATCCTCCCATTTATCGAGCAATGCTGCCCCTAATCTAGCAGTCTGCGTAGATAGACCATTCATGTCTTTCTGGTGGGCTCTTTTACAGCTCTCGAAAGCTATTGTTGCACTGGCTATGCGCATGCAGGTCAAAGGTTATTTCCTCGATCACCATTTTAGAAAACGCACTAGCATTGTATCAAAAAATTGCGCAGTAAAGTTTCGCATTTTACCTCCTCCTTTTTCCCGTTAAAAATAAAATGGTAAGGCCGATCATACCATAGTGCTCATTTATAGCCCCACCCTCCCCCTTTCATCTTTCGACCACACATCTGGCAATTATATTCCCCTTTCCAAAAAAAAAGAAAAACACTTCAAGCAAACATGAAGGGAACAAAAATGCACTTTCAAGAAAAAAGTTCACCTCGCTTACCTTTCAGGGAAAGTAATACGCTCAATCTATATTATTCTTAAGCAGTCTCTATGGATTTCAAACAAAATCTTTTACATGTACTTACCGTTGCTTTACAGACTACTTCAGCAAAAAACTAAAAAACTTACGAAGCTATATTTTCTATTCAGACAGTAATTTCTACCTAGTTATGATAGAATCTTACCGCACGCAAACAAACCAATGCCAAAAGCGCTGCGTTGCGATCCCCGACTTTCACCTTACCCGATCCATGCGGAGCGCCCATTTTTTAAATTTTTATTGAACTCTGGATTTTTCTTTTAGATTTAAAAATCAATTCAAAATTGCAAATATCTTCTTTTGAAAAAAAGGCGCAACCGCACAGATTTTCAAACAAACCAAAATGCAGGAGAAGATTGCATCAAGAGACAGGCACGGCCTTTTATAGCGGATGCTGCTCTTCTGCAAATACAACACCGGTCAGTGTACGCAATTTAAACTCCAATAAAAACACTTCAAAAACTTTCAAAACCACATTTAAAAAAACAGTGAAATGAAAACTTTTTACCGTGAACACATCTTCGGCGTCTCTCTTATACCCACCATACTGACCAATCATGATATGCAGTATAAGTGATCCGATAGTCAAATCAAACGCAATCTGTGAGACCACCTACATACTTTCAGCGCTAGCAGATAGTCCACTCTCATCGTAGAACGTCGCAATATTTGGGCAAAGTGATAACACTTTGTGCCGCTCTCAAGTATCGACCACCCCTACGCGCACTCCTACTTTCACAAGAGTCAAAATATTTGCATAAATTTTATCAATGGCTTCAGCAGAGACGCGATATCCGCAAAGAAGAGATGGTGAACGAAGAGGATGTGATCTTCCTCTCATATAAGTAGTAACAGACTGAAGAACACACAGGAAACATTAGAGAAGCATGGATTGCATATATTCGATTGGCACGATTATACTCAACCTTACAGCAAGCCGGCCACTGTTTCTTCCCTTCACCCTCCCCTTTTCCAATTGTTGAAACAATATTGTTTATGCATTTTGCACCTCGTATGGAGGAATCATCAATTTCACTGAAGACGTTTTGCTTCAATTGAAACAAAGTACTATCAATGCTTAAAGAGATGCAAAACCTTTCAGGTGATAGCGCAAAAAAAAGCTTCGCATAAAGAAAGCAGCATTGCAAATAGTAAGGTGAGATAAAGAATGCAAGAGAAGATAGAAAGGAATATGAAGTCTTACAAGACACTGTGTGGACGATTTGTTAATCACGAATATATACCACTTAAACCCCAACATAGATGTATGCTCTTGAGCGTATAGTTACCATCCTAGGTGGTATTTATTTTAAGGCCATGTAAACTTTTCAAATTCGTTAGTAATACTGAAAGAACAATTCTTCGAGTCACCACACTGAGTAATCCGACCCAAAAAACTAATAAACGTCTTTTTGACATGAAAGGCTAAGATGAACTTTATTCGGGGAGGGCATTGGTCCAGATTTAGTGAACAATTGCCCCAATATTTCGAAATAAGAAGAAAATTAGACTTCAAATTTTATCACATCATAGAATCCAAAGAAATTTTCCTCCTTAACCCAAACGATTTATTGCTATCCGACTGTGGGTAATTCAAAATACCCCTTTTCTACGCTCACACCATCAATGCTTACCGTCATCTGAAAAAGTTGACCAAGTGGTTCCCAATAAAAAGGTCCACAAGAGTGGACAGCGGAATGACCAGAAGATTCTCTCGGAGTAGAAGCAAACAAGACAATTCGATCAACAAAAAGTGTCTGATGACGATTAAGAATCCAAGATAGGATTCAAGAAAATCAATGACAGAAGTAACACCAATGAAGAAAAAATATATATGCGCAGTTTCCCAACCTCGTTGCAGTATCTTTCACGGCACATACTTCATGGAAGTGCCATATAGAGAAATCACTTCAAGAAAAATAAGCTCGAAAGTAAAATTTACTTCAAAAAGGTATTAAATTAACTAACCGGACATATTCTCCTTATGTTGATATTCAATGAACGCATATCCACGTGGCTTTCCATTAGGATCGTGCACCAATATTAGCTAAATCACATATAAATAAACATATCTACAGCAAGTCTATCGCTAGGATGGAAGCAAAGAACGATGGCCTCATAAATGACTATACAAGACCTCAAACACCACTTAATGACCTCACTTCCATGTTTGGTTTTGTGGAAAAGGACAACACAGTTGATGTTTCTTTTCAAACCCGATGTGCCAAGAATCTTATTCCACTAATCTGGCCTATAACAAACCTCGCTCCAGATTCCCAATTCGCAAATGTTCTGGCACGTCAAAAAATTTGAAAACTTGAAAGCAAAAAAGAAACTCACAAACTACCCATCAATTTTTTTCGTGCAAAGTATTCTCTAATAACAAACATGAACAAAAAAAAACTTAAGCTCACCTTTGTGATCTTACCGAATTGTTCGAATTCACGTCGCAATTTCGATTCAGATGTTTCATAATTCTGAAATAACGCATTTCTAAGCAACGTTTCTAGAAAAAAAACAAAAAAAAAAGAAGAAAAAAAAACGATTTAAAAAACCTGAAAAAGCATTCATCCCTCCCTCCACTTTCACCACTCCAAGATATGCTAAAAAATCACGAAGTGAATGCCACACCTTTCGACTTTTATAAGAGCAGCAGGCAAATTCTAAAGCAGTGCATTACGACCTAGACTTATGTATCGGCTTCAGCAACACTTCACTAATACCACAATCTTCGTTCACTGCCACTATCTAGCGTAATTTAACAATCATTCCTCAATTTTATGCTCGTTGCATTAATCTGCATCACTGATTTATCGACGCCTACTCCGCTCAGTCCCAACTTTGCACCTCACACACCATCAACCCCTCCCCCTCCCTCCCCCCACTGACTTTTTCCACAAAAAAAAACTTGGCAGCAACTTGGGAAAAGAAAAAAAATATCAAACTTCAAAAAACTTACGATGCGTGCAACGAAAAGAGTCTTATAAGGATCAGTGGTTGCTGTTGGATTCTCTGCTGGTGCCCCTAAAATAAATACATTCGAAAACAAAATGTGCTAGAAAGATATAAAGAACATTGGCATTATCAACTTCAAAGGGATCTCAATGACGCAATCTGTTCCCGTTGACTAATGTAATCTTTAAGCATAAAATACATAAAAACCACAATGCGACAATACTTCTTAATCTTCTTGGTTGAAAACGTTCTTCTCTGAGCTTTACCCAGTTTTATTGCAGGTAAAGGCACTTATATATTAATGATATGAATAATCAAAGGACGAGCTTTGCGAAAAAATTAGAATTTTTGCAAAAATTTCTTAAAAATATGATTAGAAAATGAAAAAGAAAACGATAAAAACAAATTTTTAGGAACTCCCTACAAAAAAAAAATAAAAAAATAAAAAAACTTCGCAGCAAAGAATTAGAGAGATTTTAACCACATATTTTTTTTTGCAACCGCAGTATCCAATACTATAAGCTATAGGTAGAATAACAGATTTCAAAAGCTAAATTGGTGGTCTAAATGTATTTAAATAAATTAAAAAACACCGAAAAAAGTGGTTCATTGAAGATAGCTTAGAATAACGCGAAACTCAAACAAAAAACATGGACTATCGAGTCCTGTAAGAAAGGTAAGGTAGTAATTCAGCGGTTCTGAAGTTCTTTTGCCTTTCTTGATAATCAACATAAGCAACTTCCTAAACTCGAGCTTTCCAAACTTCCTAAAAAGTTTGGGACGTAAAACTCTTTTACTCCTTTCTTCAGTGAGAACATTCAAAAAGATGAGTTAAGATCAACTCACATGTCGCAATGCCTTGTTCGATTTTATAGGCCAACAGTTCTTCCTTCTCTTTGCGCTGAATTCAACAATAATGAAAGAAGAACTTCAAAAATGTGAGATTGAAGGAACTTAAACTTCAAGTAGAGATAAACTTTTAAAGAGGAAGTACGAAGGTGGGAACTGACGATGAAAGAAACCAGACGACACTTCACATCAATCGACATATAACCCTCCACTCACGCCTTATATACAATGTACTGAAGCACCTATACCCATACAGGTGTAATGTTAAACCATGTTTACCTCTTCAAATCTCTGATATATAACTTCTAAGAAAGTTCATGTAATTTGCGTTAAACTATGTCCACCGCATTAGTCTATCTTCATACCCTGATCTCTTCTAGATGATCCCAAGCCATACCTAGTCCCTCATCAGCAAGATTTCATTTTCCATATCTCTCTACTTACTCCCCTGTTGGAAATGTTCTAAAGTTGCCAAAGTTTTCAAATATTTCGGTTAATAACTTTCATTAAACAACATAAAGAGCAAAAAATAAAATAGTGCCAACTTACACGGCGAGCACGACGTTCCTCTTTGGTCTCGAATATGGGCTTTGGTGGGGTATCCTTTGGATCCTAAATAAAATCATCCACGTAAATAAATAAAATCGANCATAAACTTTCCGTAAAAGATTTATTGGTTTTTGTATGAGCCGATCGGTGTAAACTGAAAAAGTGGCCATGCAACTTTTTTTGCTTTTTAAATGCTTATTACTACTGCCGAAGTTTGCGGTCAAAGTGAAAATTGGTATTGAACAGTGAGCTGAGGTTTGCTGCATGTTTGCCAATTTTCTAACTCTAGCAGGTTAAATAGCTAGACAGACATATACAAAGGCATAGATATACAACAAAACTGCTGCATTTCTAGATTACACCAATATGCTGGTCCATATTACCATTCTTCTATATCTCCAGCTTTCGAAGAAACGAAAATTTTGACCACGATGAAAGTGCCGATTGTGACTTACATTATTAGAATACACAACTGCAAAGGAATAACGTTCAGGAAATTTCCATAGTCAGTGAAATCGATTTCCTTTAGATAGGAAACACCCGTTTAAGATTTCACTAGCCGATAAAGACGAACAAGCTGAAGAGATTGTTGAATCAAGCACCCAAAAATTTCAGAGCTTCCCCCTTCCCATTTACGTGAGAATGCAAACCTCCTACCTTTTTTCTGGATAGGTTGTATCTTCGAAAGAATGTTTCACTCACTACCATAAACAACAGCAACAAATATGAATGGTTGTTCTATTCACATACGAATTGTAGTCACCAATTTTTTTGTGCGTTTCTATAAGCGAAAAAAAAACATTATTTGGTTCAGTAGGCTGCAAAAAATAAACCTATGTGAATATTAAAAGAAAAAATACCTCGAAGAGATGAACATATTCGGCTAGACCCGACATCTTTGGTCTTTTACGATCGATGAGGAGATCATCGGGTGGTGGTTTATATGGTAGTGGTGGTCGAGCTTCGAAGAGTGCCAACAAATTGTCGGGCAGAAATTGAGTCATCTTGTTCTACTGAAAAAAAAGAAAGTTCGTAGATTTAATGGAAATATGAGAACATATTCAAGAAGGAGAGAAGAATTACGTCATACAAAGAAAATGAGCATTCAACGCAGCCATTTTTTAAATTCCTAGAGAGGAAACAGGTTCGATTCACCTCATCCAGGCCCTCTCCCCCATCTTTACCTCTCATTCATTCCAAGAATTCTGCGAGATGCTGCTATAACTTGCTCTATGGCTAAAGTTGGGGTAGAAACCAAATATCGTTCGATATGTACTTATGTTACTATACATGGCGAAGACATAAATGTTACAGCTTTTTTTTCATATTACAGCTATCCTGAGATCGAGTCCACTTTGAGGCGAATCACGCTCTCCGTTGATCTGTAGGCCACAAAAGTTGGCAATCCTGGATGGATTGGCCATACAAGCGTTCGTTAGTGTCTAATGGGTATTATAACTACTTGAAGAATTCTTAAAGGTATATAAGACAGGACAAGAGCGACTGAGGGGGACAGGGGGGNGGAGGGACATTTAGCTGTGGTGTGTATTTGTCCTTCATTTTGAGATCTTCACGAAGCTTTTCCCCATTCATTACCAGTTTTTTGACCCTAATTCAAAAATGCTGTTCAGCGGCGGGAACAGCATCTGGTATGAGTGGGGACAGCTTCGTCCATCCCCGTCTCGTTTTGTTAGCATTTTCCAATTAGGAAAGACGAGAATTGCGGTGAAGTTCATTGGGTTTTTTTGATGGTATTGGGCACTCACTGATGATGTTCCATTGAAGTCTATGGCTACTTTAATGTACAACATAGCCATAAGCAGTCATAAATTCTAGGCGGTCATGTACTCCTTATCAACAGATTCAAGGGAATGCTATGAAATGTTTGTTGAATAGACAGATCAGCTATCTTGCTCACTACCAACTTCCATCGATAAAGCTCTGATACTTTATCAACATTCGATGCGCTACACCGGGATATAAACAATATCAAAATTTTGGTAGAGATGGTCACAGATTGATGATATTATGGTATAGTGGGGGGAGGGGGGAGGGAGTGAATATCGTAGCGCATTGAGATCGGTAGTGCAGAGCTGAGGGGGAAAGATATGATTGTGCACTAAATTTTAGACACTCAGTCACTGTAGGCTGGTAGGAAAGAAGAAGCGTTTGATGTGAACATTCGCTGTTAACTTTTTTTTGTGTTCACTTTTTTTCAGGGCTGCAGACGAGTCGATATGAGG
>QEWY01004140.1:0-15877 GCA_006503575.1 Baylisascaris schroederi
TTCGAAATCGCCTCCGCATACGCCATTCTCTCCACGGAATGCGTCGCTGCTGACGATATCACACCCGTTATATCACGATTTCTTTAAAATACTTCTTTGCAACTTCCATCACCTTATAGACGCCAACCTCTAATTTCATCCTGCCGCTCAAAAACAGCCATTGGCACAATTACATGACCACATATCACACAGTGGTTTATGTTATTGTCCCGACAAGGCGCACAGTGCTAAGTGCACTATGCGCTTTGTTCCCAGTGTCGGCCGATGTTTTGAGATCGACTGGCATCGGAACCGAAGTCCACTGTCGGATGGAGCTGCATATAAGCAGCCCCACCTGACTAATGGGCACTGAGTGAAATAGGGGACTGCTGCACCCCCATTACGGCGCCGTTAATAAGGGCTCCAACTACGTCCCCTCTCTCTGCGGTGAGTCCTTCTTCACGCTCGTTCCGCTTTCGCTTCTACAGTTATTATAAGTGGTGAGCATTGATTGTCTGCAAATCCAGGTGCCCAGCTGACCGATTAATTTCGTTGAAGCTGCCGCTTTTCACGTGACCACAAGACTGCCGCTTTTCACGTGACCACAAGTTGAAGCTATTGTGGAATTGCTATTCATGTGAACAAAGAGACTCACATTCCATCCTTATGAACAGGTTGCATTTGCACATCAACAAATACTTAACTGCCTTGCTTATCACTTAGATTCTATGACCGTCATATCGAATATCTTAGTGGTGCATTAAGTGAACTGTGTATACAGAATACAAATCATACCTGTTACAACAATGATGCCTTCACTCACTAAATGTGCTAAACTCATCTATCAGTGAATACAGGCATATGTGAACTCAAGATTACTGTGTTACATCCAACTACCTACATGATGTCCAAAAAACACCCTTGCATCTATTCAGGGAAATGAAGAAAGATGCAATTATTCTGTACTTACTAGCGCCGGATTTGTACATTCAATGCTCATGAGGGCAAGTGTAAGCAACACTTGCCCGTTTTCTACCGGGTTGCCTACTATGGTGTAGCAATCAGACGTATTAGAAGGTATATCAGATAGACGTATTAGATGTATCAATCAGAACTGCTATGCAGTGGTGAGTTTCTCTCCATAGGCAAGGCCTGCGGAGCTGATTGTTAGGATGTTATAAAACACATGTTAGCGTTCATAAAAAAGTTTACTACAGGAAGACGCACGATAGACAACATCTGATGCACTGACCATCGATTATGAGGTTCCCAAAAGTCGTCGATACGTCCAGCAGCCGGATCGTTCCAATATCCAATAAACTTTTCTTCGTTGAACGACTCCGTAGCTCGCGACCTGCAGTGCACAACCATCAACTTGCACCTGTAAATCGTCATCCCATTTTTATCTTCCTTCTCTTTGTGCTCGCTGGGGAAAGCTCCTGTTAGCACTTTATCAAAAAAGACATATATTACGACAACGCAAAATGTAATAAAATTCATCTGTTTATACTTTTCTCTATCTGATTCGTCATGCTACCTAACTTTACTTTTTATCAACTTACGATTTTATTCCCTATCCAGTACGTTTTCCGGTGTATTTCGAGCGTCCATTTGCATTGAAATCTAAAAGAGAGCTAAAGCTAAAACAAATTTAAAACTGAATCAAAACCAAAACTTTAAAAAACGTAGAATAACACGAAACGAAAAGAAAACTAAAACTAAAAAGAAACCAAAATTGAAAGAAAACTAAACCTATGTAATGTGTCTGTGGTTTGATATGTGCAATGCGTATAATAAGTGCAATGGGCGTGATGTATATTAAAGAAACCACCCTACCCTTTCCACCCTTCTTACTCATCAAGAAGGGACATGCTGATCGAAGAAGAAGAAGAAGAAAAAAAAAAAACTCACATGTTTCGCTCGTCGCGAGGCACATCGCTCTGCCGCGTTCGCTGCCTGAAATCATAGGAAAACACCGAAAAGAAAGTACAATCCATCAATAGAACCGAAAAAATTGAGCGAAAACAAAAACTAAACTGATACAAAAATAGAAAAAACTAAAAAAAAAGAAACAAAAACTAAAACTGAAGCTAAAACTAAAATGAAAACTGAAACTAGGAGAAAACTGAAATGAACTGAAACAAAAAAAAAATGAAAGAAAATTAAAACTAACTCTGGCAGTAGAATGAAACCTAAAACTGTAGAAAACTGAAAAAATTAAAATAAAAACTAAAAATAAAGAAAGTAGAACTAAAACTAAAAGTAAAACAGAAGCTAAAAAAAGTAGAACTAAAATTAAGGAACCAAAGGGAAAACTAAAACTAAAACTAAAATGAGAAATAGAACTGGAACTGAAACTGAAAAAATAAAAAATTAAAATAAAAACAATCGAACGAAAACTAAAACTGAAACTAAAAGTGAAACGGGAATTGAACTAAAAAGAAAACTGAAAAGGTTAAAATAAAAACTAAAAATAAAGAAAATTAAAACTAACTCTGGAAGTAAAACAAAACCAAAACTGGAAAAAACTGGAACAATTAAAATAAATTTGAAAATGAAAAAATAGAACTGAAAGTAAAAGCAAAGTAGAAACTGAAAATAAACTAAAATCAAAACTAAAAGGGAAACTAAAACCTAAACTAAAACTAAAATGAAAACTAAAATTAAAAGTAAAACTAAAAAAATAAAGCAAAACTAAAACTAAAACGAAAACTAAAACTGAAAAAAAAACTAAAACTAAAAGCAAAGCTAAAACTGAAAGGCAAAAACTAAACCTAAAAGAGAAACTAAAAAAACTAAAAGTAAAACTGAAAGAAAAGCTAATACAAAAACTGCAACTAAAAGTAAAACTGAAACAAAACTTAAAGTGAACAAGAACTAAAACTAAAAGGGAACTAAGACTAAAACAAATTTAAAATTGAAACAAAACTAAAGCTTTAAAAAAAAGTAGAATAACAGGAAAGAAAAAGGAAACTAAAACTAAAAGGAAACCCAAAATGAGAGAAAACTAAACTTACGTAATGTATGTATGGTTCCTATTTAATGTATGTATGGTTTGAGGTGTGCAATGCGTTTAATGTGCGTAATGCGCGTGATGTATATAAACAAAACCACCCTACCCTTTCTGCCCTTCTTAATCACCAACAAGCGAATGTTGGTCGAAGAAGAAGAAAAAAAAAACACCCACATGTTTCGCTTATCGCGAGGGACGTCGCTCTGCCGTGTTCGCTGCCTGAAATCACAGGAAAACACCGAAAAGAAAGTACAACCCATCACTAAAACTGAAAAAACTGAGCGAAAACAAAAACTAGACTGGAACAAGTATAAAAAAAAACTAAAAAAATAAAAATAAAACAAAAACTAAAATTGAAACTAAAACTAAAATAAAAACTAAAACTGAAAAAACTGAAGAAAACCGTAATAAGAGAAAAGTAAAAAAACTGAAACTAGGTCCCAAAGTAAGATAAAATCTAAAACCGGAAAAAATTGGAAAAATTAAAATAAAAACCAAAAATAAAGAAAACAGAACTAAAACTAAAAGTAAAATAGAAACTAGAAGAACTAGAACTAAAATTAAAAAAAAAAAAAAAACTACAAGCAAAACTAAAACTAAAATTAAAATGATTAACAAAATCAAAAAACTCAAACAAACACTAAAAAACGAAACAAAAACTAAAACTAGAACCAAAACAAGAGCTTGAGCTAAGAAAACCGAAAACAATAACGAAAAGGAAAACTAAAACTAAAAAAACAAAAACTTAAACAAAAAGTAAAAAAACCAAAACGAAAACTGCAAATACAACTAAAACTAAACTATGAGTAAAACTAAAAAGAATGAGCAAAAACAAAACCTGAACTGAAACAAAACTAGTGAAACCAAAAAAAAAAAATGGAAACTAAAACAAGAACTAAAACTGAAACTAGAACTAGAATGAAAACTGGAACTATAAAAAATTGAAAAAACTAAAATAAAGACCAAAAGTAAAAATAAAAACTAAAACTAGCTCTAAAAGTAGTATAAAAATTAAAACTGGGAAAACAACTGGTAAATTAAAATAAAATCTAAAAATAAAAAATAGAACTAAAACAAAAAGTAGAATAGAAACTAAAAAGCATAAAACAAAACTAAAACTAGCGCTAAAACAAGAAATAAAACTCAAAAACAAAAACTAAGAATAAAAGTATCACCAAAACTAAAGAAAGCAAAAACAAAAACTTAACCGGAAGAAAACTACAAAAAAACTAAAAAAAAGTGAAACTAAAAAGACTAAAACTAAAGGCAAAAATGAAAATAAAAACTGAAACTGGAAAAAAACTGATAAAATTAAAATAAAAGCTAAAAATAAAAAAGCAACAAGAACTACAACTACAGCTACAAGTAAACCTGAAAGGACAACTAAAACAAAAACCAAAATGAAAAACAAAAGCAAAGCTAAAAGAAAGAGGGAAAGAAAAACTCAAATTAAAAGAAAAACTAAAACAAAAACTGAAACTAAAACAAAACTGAAACTAAAACCAAACTAAAAGAAAACCAAAACTAAAGGAGAATTACACCTATGTAATGTATGGATGCATTAACGTGTGCAGCGCATACAATGTGCTAATGCGCGTGATGTATATAAAAAAACCATCCTACCGTCCTTCTTAATTAGGAAAAAGGGACATGTCGATCAAAGAAGAAATCAAAAAAAGTCACCGTTTTCGCTCGTCGCAACGCTCATCGCTCTGCCCCATTCGCTGCCTGGAATGTTGGCAAAAGACCGAGTTTTTTTTTCTTCATTTCCAAAACCAAAACTGGAAGAAAAACTGAAACTTAAAAAAATTGGAATTAAAACTAAAATTAAACTAAAAAAACTAAGAAATTAAAATTAAAACTAAATGGAAAATTAAACTCAAACTAATATGAAAAATAAAGTTACAACGGAAACTTAGTATAAAACGAAACCTAAAAATAAAAACAAAAAAATAAACAATAACTTAAACCAAAAGCTAAGAAAAACTACAACTCAAAATAAAACAAAACTACAAACAAAAAAGTAAAACTAAAACTAAAAAACTAATATAAAAACTGCAACTGAAAGTAAAACTGAGAAAAAACTAAAACTAAAACAAAACTCAAAACAAAACAAAATTTAAAGGAAACCAAAACCAAAATTATAGATAACGAAAACTAAAACCAATCCAAAACTAAAGCTTTGAAAGACTAGATGAAAAGAAAACTAAAACTTAAAAAATGGAACTGAAAGAAAACTAAACCTATGGAATGTTTGTATGATTTAATGTGCGCAATCCATACAATGTGCGAAATGCGCGTGGTGCTTATCAAAGAAAACCACCCTACCCTTTCCGCCCTTCGTAATCAGGGAAAAGGGACATGTTGATCAGAGAAAAAATCAAAAAAAAAACACTCACTAGTTTCGCTGGTCGCAACCCACATCGCTCCGCCGCGTTCGCGCGTTCGCTGCCTGAAATCATGACAAAATATATACACGTATCAATATAAAAACTAAAGTAAAAACCAAAAAAACTGAAAGAAAACTAAAACTGAAAACAAAACTAAAACCAAAACCAAAACCGAAAAGAAAAACTGAAACTAAAAAAAATTGAAATTAAAGCTGAAACTAAAAGCAAAAAAACTAAAAAGATTGAAACTAAAACTAAAAGGAAAACTAAACTCAAACTAATATGAAAAATAAAGTTACAACGAAAACTTAATGTAAAACAAAACCTAAAAATAAAAACAAAACAAAAAGTTAAAAACTAAAAGCTAAGAAAAACTACAACTCAAAATAAAACAAAGCTACAAACAAAAAAGTAAAAATAAAACGAAAAAACTAATACAAAAACTGCAACTAAAAGTAAAACTGAGAAAATCTAAAAGTAAAACAAAAAGTAAAAAGAAAACAAGACAGCAACTAGGACTAAAACGAAAACAAAAACTAAAAATAAAACTAAAACGAAAACTAAAACTGAAAGAAAGACTAAAACAAAAACTAAAGGAAAAACTAAACGAAGAACTGAAACTAAACTTGAAAGTGGAAAATTTAAACAAAACTAAAAACAAAAAAAAAACTAAAACTAAATCTAAACGTGAAGTAAAAAATAAAATTGGAAAAGAACTGTAGAAACTGAAACAAAAACTAAACATTAAAAAAACAGGAACTAAAACAAAGTAAAATAAAAGCTAAAAAAATTAAAACTAAAACAAATGCTAAAATCAAAAGAAGGCCTAAACTAAAACTAAAACAAAAACGAAAAACTAAAACAAAAACCAAAACTAAACTATGAATAAAGCTAGAAAAAGTGAACAGAAACAAAAAATAACCGAAGCAGAACTGGAAAAATTTGAAAAGAAAAGAAACTAAAACTAAAACTGGGATTAAATAAAAACTAAAACTAAGAAAGCTGAGGAAATGAAATAAAAACTAAAAATAAAAAAAAAACTAAAACTAACGCCAAAAGTAGAATTAAAACTAAAAAAACAAAAACTAAAAAAAAATTGAACTGAATCTAAAAGTAAAGCAAAAACTAGAGCTGGAAAGGAACTGAAGAAATTAAATAAAAACTGAAAGTAAAAAAGAACTAGAACAAACTCTAGATGTAAAATAAAAAATAAAACAGAAACAACTAGAAGTGAGACGAGAACTAAAATTAAAATGAAAACAAAAAATAAGAAATGAAATGAAAACTAAAAGTAGAACAAAAAAAAATTAAAGCAAGAACTAAAACTAAGACTAAAATATAAACTAAAACTAGAATAAAAACTAAAGCTAAAAGAAGAACTAGAACGAAAACAAAAACTAAAACTAAAAACAAGACTAAAAATAAACAATAAGACAAAAAGGAAATTGAAACTGAAACAAAACTAAAAAAACTAAAAAAACAAAAACTGAAACAAAGAGCTGAAATTGAAAGCAACGGAAAAACTAAAATAAAAACTAAAAATAACATAAAAATGAATCTAAAGCTGACAAAAAGAAAAACAGAAAGGTTGCGTGGGAAGAAGATTGGAAAGTCGATGAAATGGCTCAGTCGGTAATGAGTGCCATGTCTATTTCACAATATGGGCGCTCCACACCACACGCGAGAAAGAACATCTAATTTGAGGAGGACAGAGGCTGCGCGAACAAATAGAAAAGATCGCTGGGAATGCGCGCATACACACTCATCACTCACGCAGCGCCTCGTTTCGCAATACAGGGCACAACGAGGACGCACACACCTGAGGCCCTAGCCTAGCGATTGAAAAAAAGGGGCCGACGACACGCTCGCAGTACTAACAATCCGCGTGCGGCCCCTGAATAAGTGAACGCACGAAAACTAAAAAAAAACTAAAACCATAACAGAAGCTAAAAAATCAAAAACCAAAAAAAAACTTAGGAAACAATCGTTAAACAAAAACTATAACTAAAATGAACTAAACAAACACAAAAACTAGAAAAAAATTAAAACAAAAAGAAAGACTAAATATAAAACACTAATGGCAGAACTGAAACATAAACTAAAACTAAAAAAAGACTAAAACTGAAACTAAAACAAGAAATAAAACTAAAAAACTAAAACTAAACTAAAACTATGACTAAAACTAAAAAAAGCAAGAACGAAATCTAAACCGGAACAAAACTAGGCAAAACTAAAAAAGACAAGAACTAAAAAAGACTAAAATTAAAAGCAAAAGCAAAAACGAAAACTAAAACTGAAAAAACTGGAAAAATTAAAATAAAAGCTAAAAATAAACAAGGAAGTAGAACAACAACTACAACTAAATCCAAAACTAAAATGAAAAATGAAACTAAAACAAAAAGTAAGAAAACAAAACAGAAACTAAAACTAAAACGAAAACAAAAACAAAAAGTAAAACAAAAAGCAAAGCTAAAACTAGAAAAAAACTAAAACTAAAAGAAAAACTAAAAAACTAAAAGAAAAACTAAAATAAGAACTTAAACTAGAACCAAAACGAAAACTGGAACGAAAAGAAAAATTGAAACTGAAAAAAACTAAAACTAAGATAAAAACTAAAGAAACTGGAACCAAAATTGAAAAAAAAACTCAAAGAAAAACTTAAAAAACTAAAACAGAAAAAAAAAACTAAAACAGAAAGAAAAACTAAAACTAAAACACTAAAAGTAAACTGAAACAAAACTAGAAAAAACTAAAAAAACAAAAACTAAAACAAAAACTAAAACTGAAATTAGAACTGAAATGAAAACTAAAACTAAAAAAACTGGAAAAACTAAAATAAAAACTAAAAATTAAAAAAAAAACTATAACTAACTCTAAAGGTGAAACAAAAACTAAAACTGGAAAAAACTGAAAAAATTAAAACAAAAACTGAAAAGAATAGAACTAATACTAAAAGTGAAACAGAAACTAAAAAAACATAAAATAAAAAAATCGCAGAAGAGCACTAAGATATATGGATGGATATCCAAGAAAGTGAAGCACTAAGATATATGGATGGATATCCAAGAAAGTGGTCAGTTTTAAAAATCGATAAAAAGAAAGCTTCAGACAAATGTAGCAGAAAATACATCAACGAAAAAACAACATTCCCTCAAGCGATAAAAAAGGTGTGGAAAAAGAAATAAAGGTAATAAATGGTTACTGACGAAGTAATGAGTTGATAGGGATCGACTGAGCTGACATTTAAACGTCAAAGCCTTTATCGACTCCAAACCTCAGCAGCACTCGAGCCTCGATGTGGCATATATTTTAAAAGCCGTGACTTGAACAGAAATATTGGCATAACAACCGGGACAGCTTGTCACACCGCTGCTAACACGGCCACGTTTACAGCGAGCCGACTTGAGGGCTCACAAGTGCAAATAAATTCTGTTGCCACTGTCTACAACGAAAAAATAGTGCCACTGAATTCTCTGGTCTTGTGATTTTCGATACTTCTGAGGTCATCGTGTATTTTGCGGTCGTAGCTTTTGAACATACGGAGAAATGAGAAAGCTCATATAGTCCATGTCGTTTGCAACGCCTGAAAAGTTGTATTTAGAAAAAAGAGCTGCCATTTTAAGTGACGAATTCATTACTAGCCTCAAACAAAACATTTTCAGTAATCATTTCCACGCAAAAAATATTCTCTGCTATAGGAACGCCGATCTTCCAACAGAGATAATAGGCTCTGCTAACCCCTTTGCGTTACCGTAGGACAACTATGTTTTCCTATTTAAAGAACAGCTGCTAGTTGCTTTCTGACGAGTTAACTGCCTCATAATCCATCAAAAAAACTTCTTGATCATTTCCACTTAAGAAATTCTGCTGCCATGGGAAGCGATATGGAATGTGTGTTTGTATGCAGGGACGCATTTTTTTGAGCAGCGCAAAGATGAAAGTATTCTAGCAATCACCAATCGGGCACCTTTTACTGATCGATTAGAACGAACTGCGTCTGGGAACAAACCATTAAACATACCTAATCACTAGGTATCGCAATCTAGGTATCAGCTTGTAATACTGACGCAAAAAAAACAGCACAGATGGTATTTGGCGTAGGGAATTGTTGAGTAAGACTGCGATCGGCCCGTCTAAAGACTACAACCATTTCGGTCAGCGAACTGTAACTGTTCAGCTCAGAAAAACAAAGCAGATTTGTCAAGTATAACTGAGCGATCTGCTAATCGGCCAAAAATAAGGGATAAGAGCATCCAACGTTTCAAATCGTTTATGAAGCAGCAATCAAAGTTTCTTCGTATGTCACAAGCAAAATCTGCGCAAAGTCTCATTTCTGAATTTCTTATGCTTCGTACTCTACGCGAGATTTTATTAATGGAGAAGATGGTGAATGGAAAAGTGGCGATGGAGAAATCGTATTCTACTCACGGGCACATACTCTCTCTCTCATATCGTCGAGAATTTCACTGCTCATTAGCTCTGGAATTTGCTAAATTTCACCAAAGAAAACGCCAATGACACCAAAATTACGCTTTCAAGTGATTTTGCTGTAATCTCGCAACTGCCTCAGTTCTTCCCAGTGCACTTTAACTGTTCCATTGCCGCTTATTGAAAATGTGCAAGCGTACGCTTCCAATCGATTCCAATCTTTCTACAGCAAATGACAGTACTTTTCCAGTCAGTCAAAAAGATGTTCTTTGCCCGTAGTTCGGTCGCAAACTTTTCCGGTCAGTCGAAAGGATGTTCTTTACCGGTAGTTCGGTCGCAACATCTAACATTCATCGGCTGGAATCTGAAGTTGCCATTCACTAGGCCAGTAATCGATCCTGTATAAATCTGCCTGTAGAAAGAACTCTGTAACCGACAGTTGGCTCGCGAATTGAACGATATATTATTACGTCATCAGCAAAAAGCAATGCATCTAATCGAAACCCATTTGAGATGTGTTATACTTGACCGAAAAACAATGAAGGCTCAAAAATGCTCTCTCACATAACACAGCTGATGTTTGCACGGCTCCCTAATTGGAGAGGACAACAAACTAATGAGTCTATAAAGGTCAGCAATAAAACAAACAAAACTGCACAGCATAAAAAATAGCAAACAATCGAATTGCAATTCGAGAATTGGAATTATGCGTCACGGAGATTGCTATAATACGTTTTAACACTATCCACTTGCAATAATATTCCAATAAATAGAAGCAATTGCCGGGACAACTAGAACGACATATTTACGATTGAATACAATGACCACTAAATTATTTTAAACAGATGTTATAAACCAATTAAAAATTATGACCAATGACCATTACAATACTAAAATATAATGACCAATTGAAGTAACTAAAATTGTTCTTCAAATAGAAGTGAAGAATAAAGGTCAGCAATAAAACAAACAAAACTGCACAGCATAAAAAATAGCAAACAATCGAATTGCAATTCGAGAATTGGAATTATGCGTCACGGAGATTGCTATAATACGTTTTAACACTATCCACTTGCAATAATATTCCAATAAATAGAAGCAATTGCCGGGACAACTAGAACGACATATTTACGATTGAATACAATGACCACTAAATTATTTTAAACAGATGTTATAAACCAATTAAAAATTATGACCAATGACCATTACAATACTAAAATATAATGACCAATTGAAGTAACTAAAATTGTTCTTCAAATAGAAGTGAAGACAGCAAAAATACCTCAGTACTTATTGCTATTCAGTATTCTTACAAATAATGTTTGCATCATGTGCAAAACACATCCCTAAGGCGATCATGAATACAGTACACTGAAGGTGCCAATCAATAATCCAGCACACATATGAAAAGCTAAACAAACAACACAGCCGCATCACTAGTCGATCAAAGCAAACCTTGGATATATCAATGTAGACACGCAACTCTGTTTGACTTGCAGAGATCAAAAATAAATTGCACGATGCAGTTTCGTTCACGTATGTAGCAGTAATTTTCTATGGCGGCACAACTCGTTACTGTAACTTTCATTACTGTAACTCGACAAATAAACAAATATAATATTTAGGAGGCCGTTGAAACCTCTGAGCATCATTGCCTAACGGATATATTTGTGTTCGATTGTGTGAATAGATTTCCTCTTCTTGCAATAGGTACAAAGAAATGAATAAGAAAAGTTCTCTCATTCGGCATCACCACTAAGCTATTTCGCATCTTATTCGCGCATGAAATACATCACCTAAAAATGACTTATTCTGCTAACTTTTCATATTGGCACTAATTCACACTCAATTTTCCGTTCTCAATATACACTCAGATATTTATATCAAACCCACTCATCGCCACAAGCAATTCGACCTTCGATAGCCATTCGCTCGCTTCAGTAATTAAATAGGCAATTACTGCGCAATCTCGATCAACACTCTTTACCTAATTGTTCGATAATCGAGTTACCGTAAAATGAAATCTTGCTGCTCGCAGAATACATCTGAATCTTAGAAAATATAAATATGCGCACACAACTATCTCCAATTTTGACCAATCAGTTCGAATGTCCACAGAGAAGATCGAACTACAATGTACACAAACAACAATTCGACATTAAGTTTACGAGTTAATCACAGTGAGAGAATGATGTAGATATATAGAGATAGGGAAGACGTCGTCACAATATGTTTTGAGTAGACGAATTTTATAGAGCATATAAAATCATTTTTCAATACGTCTTCAAAGGAACGAATAAAATCTGTTAGCCAAGAATGAGCTTACAATGCGTCAATAACTGCAATAAGAGCAAAGAGGGAATTCGCTAGCGTTCACTATTTAGTATGTTGCTGATGACCTCATTAATCAATGAAACAAAATGCGCATCTGAAATTTAAGTTGGAAATGACAGTGGCTCTAATTAAGTGCGAGTGGGTTGATAACACTTAAGACAACGTCCATCGAGCATTTCTCTTGCTCATATACCTAAATAATAGAGCTGATAAATTATCGATTTATGTTGTTCGCTTATGAAGTGAAAATTTGCCAAAAAAAATTCGTTGCTCAACTCTACAACACTACAATGAAATCAACACTGAACCATGCTAGGTTTATCCTTAACATTTTTATTTTGTCCTGGATATTTATTGTGGATATTCAAATTTGCATGTAGACTGTCTATTGCAAGAAGAGGAAATCTATTCACACAATCGAACACAAATATATCCGTTAGGCAATGATGCTCAGAGGTTTCAACGGCCTCCTAAATATTATATTTGTTTATTTGTCGAGTTACAGTAATGAAAGTTACAGTAACGAGTTGTGCCGCCATAGAAAATTACTGCTACATACGTGAACGAAACTGCATCGTGCAATTTATTTTTGATCTCTGCAAGTCAAACAGAGTTGCGTGTCTACATTGATATATCCAAGGTTTGCTTTGATCGACTAGTGATGCGGCTGTGTTGTTTGTTTAGCTTTTCATATGTGTGCTGGATTATTGATTGGCACCTTCAGTGTACTGTATTCATGATCGCCTTAGGGATGTGTTTTGCACATGATGCAAACATTATTTGTAAGAATACTGAATAGCAATAAGTACTGAGGTATTTTTGCTGTCTTCACTTCTATTTGAAGAACAATTTTAGTTACTTCAATTGGTCATTATATTTTAGTATTGTAATGGTCATTGGTCATAATTTTTAATTGGTTTATAACATCTGTTTAAAATAATTTAGTGGTCATTGTATTCAATCGTAAATATGTCGTTCTAGTTGTCCCGGCAATTGCTTCTATTTATTGGAATATTATTGCAAGTGGATAGTGTTAAAACGTATTATAGCAATCTCCGTGACGCATAATTCCAATTCTCGAATTGCAATTCGATTGTTTGCTATTTTTTATGCTGTGCAGTTTTGTTTGTTTTATTGCTGACCTTTAGAGACTCATTAGTTTGTTGTCCTCCCCAATTAGGGCTCAACAAACGTGTCAAAAACCGAACAGTTCATGCATAGATTTGCGAAATGATTTGAATCATTGCTCGGAAGTAGAAGATGGAGAAGTAAATATGTGTGGAAATCCACAGAAGACGATACCATATGCTGCATCACCAATGTATTGAAACATTCAAGCATAAACTGTCATAGAATATTAAATTGTTTGCGGTAAATGCATAAAATAGATGTGAATATAGACGTTTTGCATCTGACAACATTTCGAGTCTCTCATTTATGACTAATACAGCTCCTGTCTCTTTGCATGTATAGTTTCGGTAAATGCTTAACATATTACGTTTGCGGCAACTAAAAGCGGTATCAGCAACAGTTTTGAATGAATTGGTGCGCTTGAAAAGCAGGACGCGCCTGTCAAAACACTAACAATATTAGAGTGGTGAACGTGAGTTAAGGTGATGATTACTAGTGAATTATACGAAGCAATGAAATATAAGATACGTTAGGAATCTAGCGTCCAAATGACGATACTTAAGTAGATTACGAAAATGCTTGATATAGCATCACACTAATCATATCGAAGAACGAGCTATTGGAAGAGTATGCATGCCACGTCGTATGACTAGCTTCTTAGAAATTCACCAATAAGCCAGTTCGTAAAGTGTATGAGCTTAGGAAAGTCTGCCGCGGGATGTTTCCAAATACGGCCAATAACTCCGTTTCTGAGTTCTTTACTGCTGCTGGTTTCGTGTTTATTGCCGAAACATCTCTGTTGTGCTCGAAACTGCTCGAGACATAGAGCAGCGAATAAAAGTGGAAGCTGATGAAAAGCAAATTGACTTAACTTGGTGAGGCCTCCCACTTTGTGCACTTTTTCTTCAAACAAGCCTCACAAATTTCTTGGTCGGCATATCCTAAATTTGATCACTTTCCAACATTGCGACCACTCGGCATCTCAGACTCGGGTAATTAAACTTTTACGTACTTTTCAACAATAATACGAAACGAGAACTTAAGATGTAAACAAATACACGAATAACACAAATCAATACAACGAGATCTGATGCGGCTCAATGGAACATTTCACTGGTACAGTTGACAGTACAGTGTTGGCATATGATAAGTGAGCATCAATAAAAATAACAAGCAGAGACGACGGTTGAATAAAGGGGACAAACCCCAGCCCAAACGATGACAAACGAGAGACGCAAAACGGTAGCGTCTGCATTTGAACCGCAACTGACCGTTGAATGAAACAGTCTGGCCGATGTAGCATTAAATTGACGATCATGATGTCGTGAGTTGCTACTTCGAAACACATTTATCTCTCTAGCAGAAACTTGCTCGTTTTTCTTTGCAAGAGGCTTTGGTAGTGATCGATAAGACAACAAATCGCTGATCATGGCCAGTTGGGCAGAATAACAAATGGAATGAAGACATTCTCACACCTTTTTTTGCTTGAAGCTCTTTTGTATTTTCTTGGTTGGTATTTTCTAAATCGATCAATCTTCTGCGAACGAAATTTTCAGAATTAAATGTCGAACGAAGAAGAAAGTGGAAATCGGCAAACGTTGAACGAACAGAAGAGGAGATCGTTGAAATCGAAGATCCATATATTGCAAATTTACTTGACTTAGAGGAGAAATTCCTAGCGATGCTCACATGGACAAGTGCTCCTATACGTTTGACTATTGATGAACCGCTGTCAAATCCGACAAGTACATTCGATGACTTTCCTAAGATGTGTTTCTTTCAATTCCATATTCATTTCTTTTGTAATATATTTTTTCCGTTTGCTTTCCGACAGCACGGAATTCGCTTTTTGGCGCCTAATAGCCTACCAGAGATCTTATAATAATACAAAATTGCATAAAATAAGCGCTCTCAATTGATGAAGTGCTGTCTGTATTGCTGATTAGGATTGCGCATAGGTGTATATTCCATATTTTAAACAAATAAATGAATAAATAAATAAATAAATAAATAAATAAATAAATAAATAAATAAATAAATAAATAAATAAATAAATAAATAAATAAATAAATAAATAAATAAATAAATAAATAAATAAATAAATAAATAAATAAATAAATAAATAAATAAATAAATAAATAAATAGATAAATAAATAAATAAATAAATAAATAAATAAATGAATAAATANATGTTGAAGAAACGCCCAGAACCTTGTTGAGATCGCTGTGCAGTCCGGATAGGTTTAGTCTAGTGATGAGCGTGAAAGTTATTCTGCACTACTGCAGGAAAACGTTGCATTAGTATAGTCAAATATGAATTCCTCTAAACGAGTTTTTTGGGGATTTTCGCGCTGAGTTCGACAAATTACTGTAGTCGGACTTCTTTATGTGTAATTAAATGAAGGTTTTGTTTGTAGTATGAGTCGGCACAAATGCGACCTGGTGAACAAATGAATTTTTCGTATTGGCGAGCTAAACTTCTCTCAACAATGATGACATGGGCGAAATCATTCCCGTGCTTCCAACAATTTCATACATATATTCTTTGTGCTTCAAATTTTTCTGTAACACAACACAGCAGCGACCTTTTATAGAGGGAGT
>QEWY01004141.1:0-15507 GCA_006503575.1 Baylisascaris schroederi
GGTATTCTTTTTTGTTCTATTTTAGTAAAGTAAACCAGTTGCCGTGCAGGATGTATGTAATGTATTTGCAGAACGAACGGTATATAATAATGCAAGTTGCATGCGGAACGTCACAGTGCCCGGAAACACCTGTGAAAGTGGTGGCGATGCAATATCTCGCCAGGATTATGTCACTCTACTATCGATTCATGAAGCAGTTTATGTCACCTGTGCTCTTTCCTGTATGTTTTCCGATCTTTTTTTGGCATACTATTTCCGTTTTCTTTAGTATTTATAGATCATAGGAGCTATGAATTCGATGATATGTTTGATTTGACATTGTTTGATTGTTCAAATGAGAGTTCAGACTCACCATTTTCCTCTCTAATTTTGGCGGAATTTTTTTCAATTGGGAGTCTCAAAGTTTTTGTATCATTAGGTCTGAGACCTTTGAGTAGAAAAGATAGCTTTATTTTAACGGCGCAATTGACATGTCCTCAGACGTATCTTTCAACCTAGTTTCATGGTTTTTACCTCTTTATGACAGCCATTTTCCTTTACTTATTGTCTTGTACCTCACATGCAGGACCGATTAGAGTATGAAAGCAGGGGATGGAGGTCTGTGTGTTCATGCATTACGTAAACATCATTCAAGGAATATATCTGGGGTTGTTCTTTGATTCGTTACTGATGAATAAAGTTCGGTTTGCATGTGCCAGGGGGTTAATTCGTTGTGGTAGTGATAGGTTGTTACTGGTTTTGAGAAATACCAAGCATTCAGTGACGAAGTTTATCGACATTTTTTACAATAAAGTAGCAAATCGCAACTTTCGAATGATTATTACTGATAAATACCGAATAATATTGATAAATACCTCAGTATGTGCGTCACTGTATTCACTGTGGATGGCATACACAATTTGATTAATAGTTATTAGCGGTAATATTTGGTTGCAATTTTGAATACAATTTATGGCTTCTGATTTATTGAGTTCTTTTTAGCGATAGCTTCCTGAAAGTTTACGTTTAATTCAAACGTAACAGATAGTTTTTTCATATTCATATGATTTGTTTACATTCATATGTCAAGTTTTGTATTGCTTCTTCCAGCATATTGTATGGCATGCCAAAATATCTAGGTAAGGTGAGTAGTCGGTGTTGATCGGCAATGCTGTCAACCTTTCACAACTTCCACTTGAGCCATATCATTATTGTATTGCTTTGAACGCAATGTAATCCAACATGCCGAATTTGTCTTTGGGGATTTTCTTCATAAACAACGTTTAGGACTCTTAGTGTTAGTCTTTGCTCGGTGTGGCATGAAGCTGAAACAGTTAGGTGGATATTGAGATTTGCGATGGTGTTGTCATTGTTGTATTACGGAACGTGTTTGAATTGAAGTATGAAGATGAGATGTGTGTTTAAGGTAACGTTGGATGCAATGAACATACAAACCGACGATGTCGCTCTACAAGGCATAAGAATCTGGTCGAACGTTTGTGAGAAGGAGATGGTACCTTGTGTGGAAGCTGAGGAGGCACAGAAGCAAAGAAGAACTCCGGAGCAAGTTTCCAGACATTACGCTAAAGGTATGAATTGCCACACTTAGAACATATGGGGCTATGACATTATGCAGTTCGTGACAACTTCTACCGGGTATTAAACTGGGAAAATTGAATGTGAGGGTAAATAAAATGCGGGTAATGACGATGTAGGAAGCGATTAAGATATAGTAAGAGATTATCGAATTCGAAGATATCAATTGCCAGGCGGCATGAATATACGGGCATTGAATGAGTGATTTGTTTTAAGGAAGAATCGGGTGGCAGCAATCAGCCTGATGGCTAGTAACTGTGCTTTGCTGAAGTAAATGTTCCATCGTTCTGACTTTGTGTAAACATGCAAGCTGGTTAATCGTGAGGCCATGTAATGAAGCTATGAAAGCGAATATACTGAACTGTTACAAGAATCGTATAATTTTAGAAGGAAGATGCAAGTATGGCAGTAGTTTCCTATTCTATTTCGTTTTTGCAATTTTTAAAAAAATTAGATTTTGTCAATTTCGTTCGACTTTAACACTTTTATGCTGTATAACTTCGTTTTTGCCTTTAGGAGCAGTAACCGTGCAATGATGGGTTAGGGTTTTCTAGTTGACGGTATGGGAATAACTGTAAGACATAGCATTGCTTTACTTTGTGAAAATATCCCTTATCTATTATTGGTAAGTGCATTGCTAATCAAGTTTGAGGCATCGTAGTGGAGATTTTTGTGTTCTTATGTGGCGGCTTGCTTCGAGAAAACTGTTGATTTCATTTTTGGTCCTGATGGTGTTGGAACATCTACTTCTTTTCGAGTATACTGGAGATGCCGAATATAGCTGATTCAAATCTTGCATACAAACATGACTTTCATTATGTATGAGGACAGTCCATCTTCTCCGTCCTCGTTCTACGCCAACATTTTGGATGGAAGCCTGCGCAAGTTTTCATGAAACCGTGCAGAGCAGCGGTAAAAAGTGAACCGGCTGATTCAGCTCTCAAGGGGATGACATTAAATTAAGGTTTAGACTATAAGATTAGCCTCATTGGTCGTCAGATAGGAAAAAATATACATAAGAGTTTTATTCTTCGGACCTCAGGGCAGAGGTTAGTGGCGAGAAGATTGCTTCGACGGTGAATGCAATCTCTGGCCAGATGCGCGCTTACCTTGAAAAACCTGAGTAGATGACACGCTTAGTTATATTAAGGTTGTGATATGAATTGTTGCTCTTAGTTATTGTAAAAAAATACATGTTTAAGGCACTTTGCCGCATCTTATTCCGATTCTGACGGAGACGTTAGTGAAGCAAGAAGAAACCGACGACGATGATGATTGGATTCGAGCGAAGGCAGCCGGCGTATGTATGATGCTCCTTGCACAGTGCACCAGCAACGCTATCGTTGTGCCTATTTTGCGATTCGTCCAACAGCACTTTAAGAATCCCGGTTGGAGGTTTGCGTTTTCATGAATTTCTTCTTGAATCTAATTGCAAAGTATTTTATACGATTAACAGTTGAGGAGAATTTAGATTTGAAAACTAACTTGTTCTTTCGCTTTGGGTTCGAATCCATGAGTGAGTTACGTGCGTAGACCTACTAGTTACTCATTGGCATTCAGCGTTATCCTTTTATACGTGGATATCGATTATATGAGAATAATCAAGGGGAGTGGAATCTATTGTTTTCTATCGGATGACCTCTTGCATAAGTGTACCATGAAGTTATATCTGGAGGTCTTCGTTTCCAGGCGGAGTTTTTGCTTAGTAAAATTTCTTATTTCGGATTAATAGAAAATTTCATTTTATTTGCTCACATTAATTTTTCTATTTAAACGATTGACGTATACATGGTTGTCCTTCCTGTTAGCTGTATTGTTTTATTGTTGTTTTTTTTCAAACTCATTAAGTGTATTTTTTTAAATCATAAATGGAGTGGAAATTGCTGAAGTTTTTTCTCTTTTATTACACCATTTATTTTCGATTTATATTAAAAGAGCAAGAATCCATAAATATTTTTTCGTACTTTCCTTTAATTTGGCGTTCCATAGTTTAGAATGCTCGAAAAAGAGTGGTTTGACCTGATGGATTTAGTTTTCCATCACTAGTCGGATGGTAATTAATTTTTGGTGTTTTTTATTTAGCATTATAATCAAAGAATTCTTATAAGTCACCGGAATATGGGTAGTAAAGAACGGCAAAAGCTTACCAGAATTTGATGGAATTGTCTCTGGGCTAAAAGGTTGGTGACTTTTCTATAGCGTTATTTCTTCTCACCTAAATTTGATGCCTAGCGTTGTTGCTTTTTTTCATACGTTTTTTAAAAATATGTTTCTTCCTCTTAAATGCTTTATTTTCATTCTTAAATGATGCCGTTATTTTGAAGATATCGAGAGGCAGCAATAATGGCACTTGGTTCGGTCTTGGATGGTCCCGACGAGAAAATACTCGTTGAGGTCGTCGAACAAGCCATCGGTAGCCTTATAGAGGCTCTTGGTTACGCTCAGGTTTCTTTGATTTCTTTTTTTTTAAATTCTTTATTCTTTACCTGAAAGAAACTGAGTTGGAAACTGTTGCATTCCATGAGCTGCAGCAGTCGTGTTGTGGTGTTTATGCTACTTTGAAGCGTTGAAAAATGTCATCACTTCACAGGAAAACAGGACGGGATGTCGTTCATCGATTTCTGTGTTTTTAAAGTCCTTTTTTTAAAAAAAATTCACCCATAATCTCCGATTTTATTCCTGCCCTTCGAAAAGTTGATTTAAAAAAATTTTCGATCAAAGCTGCTGTTTGGTTGTCTTTTGTTGTATGTGAAATCATTTAGCTAATATATGCTTGTGCTTTCTATTTGTCCTTGAAAGTGCTTTCTGATTGCCGTG
Source organism: Baylisascaris schroederi (assembly GCA_006503575.1). NCBI lineage: Eukaryota > Metazoa > Nematoda > Chromadorea > Rhabditida > Ascarididae > Baylisascaris > Baylisascaris schroederi. The sequence continues at coordinate 4,393 of QEWY01004141.1, forward strand.
GAATGAAGGAATTGGTTGTTCGTCCACTTTTCTTACAGATATCGAGTGAAAGAAGATTAATTATGAGGATCAGGTTACTAAAAATTACATATGAATTACGTTACATGTATTGCGTAAATTACATATAAAAATAAGTGGCAGAAGGAATTACATATAAGCATTGAAGGGATTACATATAAAACAGTGAAGGAAGTGGTGAAGAAAAGTGAAACAAGAAGGGAGAAGTGAATATTGGATGCGAATTTTTTGAAATCATTCCCTATTACGAAATTGTTACGAAATTTGTTGTAATTCTGAGTGGAGCCAGCTGAATGTTACACTTGACGGGGATTTGATTTAAATGTAACTGCAGTCAACCTTGTTTAGCGCTGTAATAGAAGGGCTAGATTCAGCTGTGATCTGGATTCGTCTTAAATTGGCATTGTCCGTTTTTTTTTTGGATTCACCGGTTTAGTGATATGGCTTGCCATCTCCAGTAATAGCGAAAAGTGAAAGAACGACGAAGTGCAAAAAAGAACGATAAGGTTTATAAGATTGATGTTCCTTTTTTTGAAATGGAGAATTATTATCTGAAGTAAATAGCTAAATTAGCGTGAATAGTAATGCTTTGAAATCGTCTATATATGGGCCAAGGAGACTAAGGAACGAGGCACAATTGTTAGATTAATGAATGAGATTTTTAGAGGTCAATTTTTGCGAAAAAAATTAGCATCTTTCTAAAAAAGGTGTATTGTTTTATGTGTTAAGGCGATCTCAAGTTTGGCAAAGGCAGCATACGACATGGGTTATCAAACGGTTATGGATTACAGTGGACGACCGGAGACGTATATCATCTCGCCGTGTTTTGAAGCAATGATCAGCGAGCTGATCGAGCCGACTGACCGGTTGGTTGTTTTTCTCGATTTAAGTTGATGTATCGTTGTTTTTCCCTTTTCTTTTTGCCCGTCACATATATTAAAATCGTTTTCGAAATTTACAATCATATCGTTTGCGTAATATATTATCGTCTACTTGTCCGACCCTATAAAATGTACCCCCGTCGATCTGTACTGATTTGCTTTGAAGCAGGTTTTGCTCAGATGAGGAACAGAAAGTGGAAGATGCTATGTATGCATTGAGATTTCTGCTTTGGTTAAATGGAATTAAATCAGCGACATGGCGAATGGAAATCCTCCTCAGCAGATCGCCTAATATCGCTGTATTATTGCCTCATGCTGACCCATTTAAGCGCCCACTGTTCATTTTTTAAAATACGGCAATTCGATATAATATGCAAAATGTCTTCGAAAATTTGAAGCGATAAGCGTATCCTTATGATGCAACGTTTAGTGAATTTTAGTTGTCTGGAAGGTTTTACATATAGGTGTCACACCCCAACGAGGATTGCACATGAATGAGAAGGAGTTGTATAGTGATGTGGTTAGGTTCTTAAGAGGGGATTTTTGGATCCACTCGGATATAGGCTAAATGCTAAGGCACCGAAATGCCGTCCAATCTTACCGATTCGTCCTCAGTTCCTAGGGAATTTTGGGGTACAATTTTTTTTCCATAAAGTTGACTTGTTTGGAAGGATTTGCTGTTGTTAGCGATTGATGAAGTGAGACTTTAGATGCAAAAACTGCAGCGTTGCATCACTGTATCGTCTTTAGCGGCCTTTAATTTACGGAGGATGGTACCTTCAGAATCGAATGGTCTCAAAAATATAAAGTTTGTCATTCGGCGATTTGATCATATTAAAGCATGGATATACTGTATTCTAGTGACACACAATCTAGTTCAGTGTGTTGTAGTGGCGATACCATGGCTTCCAGTTGCGCTCCGTATTTAGCTTTTTTTTGGAGCGGATTGGAGAGATGTGGGTGGTATTGGGACCTGGGGTTAAGTTGATTGGTGATTCTCGCATAGCTTAGGAAAAATTTTTAAATATCCTGAAAAAAAAAGTTTAAATATCCTGTTATCTGTTCTAGTTGTTCTTTCCAGCAATGCTCAACTTTTGCTTGTTCATTACAGTTTTTTGTTGTATTTCTCAGTTCCAAGTCTATCGTTCTTTGCAGGCCTACGGCGGTCTTATTGGCGTCCATAGAAGGGAGAGGAGCAAGTTTATGGAAGGAAAGGGGTTAGTGCCATTCTGATTTAGCTGGCATTAGTAGAGCTTAAATGTTTATGCTGATTGGCGAGGAATTGCAAAATGAGGAGCAAAGTTTATGTTTCTTTTATTAAAATCTCTAATAAAGTTAATTGCCCTGCTGTATGGAACTATTCATAATTGGTAGTGGAGGTTAGGTATGATGTTATAGGTGATTTGGTGACATCATTTGGTATAGCAATATCACCACCGGTAGACAGTCAACATATTGCAGCATTGCTTACACGAGGACGTTGAGGTAAAACGACAAAGACGAAATCTTTGCCTATTCGGGCTATTAAGGATAATCGGAAATTAAAAGCGCCGGCGAGGCGAGTGGGGATGATGCATCACCGATCAGATTGTTGTTGGTTATTTGTTGTGATTGCATGTGGTATTTTTTTTCTTTTTCTTGACTATCATCAATCATATACGAGTAGTGGTCGTGGTGAGTAGTGATCATTGTAAAGGGTGGTGAAAGTGGAGCGCGATCGGCCACAACAACCTGATATTGTTCTGCTTCCCTTTGAAGAACTTGGGAGGGGGAGGGGGAGAGGTGGTGGGGATGGTTTTAAGCGTTAGAAGCAATACCTCTTTATTTGTGGGCCAACCGGTTTTTGTTAGGAAGATTTAACCGCAAGTTATGGTTATGGGTAAATGTGGGATAAAACTTTTTGGTGCATAGAAGTAAGAGTGTACATGAGTTGGATAATAGTATTATTGAGCATTTCTAAAATTCATTTTGATTCCGTCATCTTTGTTAGCCTTCTTATACCTTACATGTTTTTTTCATTTTCCGTGTCTTGTTTCTTCTAAAGGAGGTTTATTTTCAGATTTATTCACAATCGATACGGAATTTAATAAGGTGGTGTATGCACATTGATTTTATTGTGGGCAAACAATTTTTAAGTAATATAAGAGGGTTGGTAGTTGATGATCGAGCGTTTTTTCACACGGCTAGAGGAAAATGGGATATACCTGTGAGTGTACCTTGGTGAAGGGGAAAGACAGCATCTAATAATGCGGTTAACTGCGTAAAACTTGAATTATGAGTGGGCGACTTTTCTTTCTAAATGGCTGCTACACTTGAATTTCTTTTCCTGTATATGTATGAATATATGAATATTAAATCATATTAGCTTCACTGGTTTAAGTGAAATGTCGAAATTTGGCATTGCTGATGTTTTATTATTCGAAAAAATGTAATGTTAAATGTTCGCTTTATTTTAAAATTTTTTATTCACTCATGTTTTGTTCTGAATCCATTAATGATTTCTTTCGAATTTTTGCACATTGCGTTTGTCTCGTTTATATGTTTTTTACATTTTTTTGCAAATTTTAAGGGAATGGAATATAAAAAGATTCAAATTTTTCTCACACTGGCAAGCATCCAACTCATTTTTCAATAATTTAGTGGGTTACAACAATAGAATTCAAGTCTTTTTTAAATGCAAATTTATTTTCAGATTTATTCACAGTCAATATTGAATTTAATAAGGTGATAACCTCTCTTTCCATCGTATACACGCTGATTTTATTGTTGGCAAGTAATTTTAAGCAATGATAGTTGAGGATCGAGCGTTTTTTCACATCAGTTATTGTCTATACAAGGAGATGCTGGCCGGTGATTCTTTGCGATAAATGTTCTCACTTCTTTCTTTGTTAAATTTTTTTTTTTCATTTATTGCGCTTAAACTCCTTTGTGGAATTCACATTGAATTGGTTGGTATTCGTTGATTGTCGTTTTTATTTGTGTCATTTTTCTTCGTATCTAAAATGCCATAAAGCGCAAAATTGGAAATTTTTGTGAGATTTCTAAATTCTAGAAATGGATTTTCCTATATTTTGCAGTTGGTACTGTAAAGTATTGAAAATTTGGTATTTTCTGGTGGAAATATTGCTCACACAATTTATGAATTGTTGAAATAGCTTCAAAGAATTTTCATCTAGTCATGGTTTCGCAATTTGTTTTGGGGCTTTTTTTTCGATAAAAGGAATGTGGAATTTTCGGATTTTTTTTTCCGGTAAGTGGTTTACATTTTCATTTCGTATTTTATTGTTTTTGTGCTTTGATGTTTATTCACCCGCCGAAATTCATGCGAAAGGATCTTTGCTTTATTTAAAAAAAATAATCCACTTGTTACTTCAAGAATGGGTGTTTTTTATGACATCCATTGTTTACTGGAATTCGGCTGTTGATTTTAGGAAAATGTTCTCCCTTTTTTTCAATATTCTTTGCTGTTGTTTTTTAGACTTGTTTTTGCTTCTATAAAGGTTCATTTTTTTTCTCTGTTGTGCCCGCCAATTCTATGCACCTCTCGGGTAACATATTTTCCCGTTTTTTTTCTTTTTCTACGCGGGAGAAAACTCTAAAATGAATTTTTTATTCGTTTTTTCAAGAGCATACCATGCGAAGGAGAAGAAAAATGCATGTGTAATAATTCTGTGGACGTTATGTTGCCAGCACGTCTTCTAGTTGGATTAAGGAAAAGAATATTGAATTCCCACATGGAAGTTGTTGGTAGTGATGTTAGTTATGAGGTGATGGTATTGAAAGTATTCACTTAATACGTAGAAAGAGGGCTGTAACTGTTGTTATACGTCTATAATTTTTGAATATGGATTGTTTTCGAAAAATTCGTTGTTGAATAGTGGGGATATTTTTTAGTTGGATAGGTTGCAACGCAATATTTTATTCTCGAAAAAGCCCGCTTAAGCTCATTAAGTTTTTTTTTATTAATTTCCTCTATGGAATGTATGCTTCTTTTAGAGTGATCTATCTATTTGTTGTTGGCGAAATGAGAGATTTTTTTTTTCTTTTATGCGGTTTAGTTTCACTTTCATTTTTCATCCATAGAAAAGTATTATTTGTATATTTTAATTCATGTAACATTTCACATATATTGTATCGATGAATTAATGCAATTTGTGGAAGTTCGTTTAAATCAAAGATATGTGGAAAGCGTATTTATTGGTTATTAAAAGAGAATGAGGAGGTATTTATTTTTGGTAAGTTAGGGAAATAGCGTCGGCAGCATAGGTGGTCAACCGTAGCTATTTAAAGCAGCATTTTCCAACTTGTCTGAAAAAAACATTAACTGTGAATTTCTTGATGGATATTTTTGATGATTGGAAAAATACATTGGTATATTCTGTACAATTTGTTTATGAACTCCTCGGGTGTTTTTCAAATTCGATTCGAGTATTTTTTTAATTTCATAAGTTTTTCAGGGCATTTTGCGGAATTTTTTAAATGAGCTGTGGGTGAGGGGAGGGAATTCTCTATGCTAACTAAATATTAATGCTCGGTTATGGAATATTTTTTACGGGGGTGTATATAATTTCTTTCTTTTTAGCTCGAAGTTATGATCGATTGTGGCATTATATCGTGCTTCAAGTTTAATATAATTGGCAAGAATGAGATTTCAGATTTGAGACGAGGGATGGAAAAACAATGAAGCAGCCAGGAGGTCGTGCCAGCCACTTCAAGAACATCAATTCGTCAGGACTGTTTGGCCGTTTAGATTCACGAAGCGTCCTTTGTTCAGGAAGTGCAATGAAAATTACCTTTGATTTAGCGGTTAAAAGGCGGAAGCGGAGATATAGGAAATTCTCATCACCTCATCTTAGATTCCTACCGCATTGGTCGTTTATAACGATTGCCATATCGAGTGTTGATTGAAGTTGTGGGCATGGCATGAAGTGGATGATTTAGAGGGTTGTGAATCAGCTTATCGTAAAATATTACTCAGAAGTTGAGGCAAGGGGCATGGAGTGAGGTAGAGTTAGGTCTAAACAAAAAAGTCGGTAGTATCCTCTTTTAGAATATAACGTGTTTGTGTGAAAACGCTTCTATCGAGTGATACGTCATCGTCACGATTAGCATTTCATCACATACCGCAAGTATAAAAGCGTTTCGGTTCGAAATAGCTGCTTTAATATATATTGATTGTACAACTCTTTGATTTTTGTTTTTGCTTTTGATGAGAGGTGATATAACTTTAAAAGACAACCTATTTCAGGTGTGGCTGACGTATAGTTCCTGTGAAGACTCCTTGAGGTACCCATTCGAGAATTTTTTNTATATATATATATATATATATATATATGCAGGATGGTGGTGCACATTTGTGCGCAGTGCATATGGTCACCTGTCCGCTTATCTGCACACCAAGTTGGTTTTACTATTGGAATCATAAGTACGCCAAACTAAAAGAAAGTACCTTTACTGAGTGGTACATTAAGTGACTGGGAAGTAAACGAAACTGTTCACGTCTAGGTAGCATTGATTGGATTGGTTCTTATTCGTTATTTAGTTTTCTCTATTTTTCTGCACAACATACAAATTTTTGAGTGGACAGTCTATTAATTCATTCTCTGATAATCTAAATATTAAAAAAACGGCTTATTCGTATGTTACAAATTAAGCAGCTGTTATATGCATTCAATATTTTTTAAAATCAGAAGTGAATGAGTAATTTTAATATGAAGGTGTTAAAAGTGTTAAACATAACAGTGAAACGTGTTATAAATAACACGTTCACTTCTTAGACCGTTCACTTGCTGTAAATACTGCCAACTCATAAGTTAAATTAAGTTAAGTAAGTAAGGGAATAATGTAAGCTTATCTTTGCTTTGCTTTTCCTTTCCTTTCCTTTCTCCTTTCCTTTTCTTTTTCTTTCTTTTACAATTTTCCATTTTTGTTTTCGTTGATATACCGTCGTTTTGAAGTTCCTGAATGAAATAGCTCTCGCTTTCTCGTCTTTATAGAAACTCCGCCACCACCATATTTAGGTCTTTTGGAAAATTGCCAGCATATAAACGCTTAGTCCTTGTAGACGAAAAACTACGATATTCACGTTTAATAACATTGTTACTTGATGAGTTTAGCAAAAACTTTAACAAAAGTCAAATTTTCTGCGGCATTCGTAGATTTGACTGATATAGAATATATGTTTACGCATTTGCTTAGATGGCGTTTAAAATTTGCTTGGAACTATACAACCAGTGATTTATAATATGGTGGTTTTGCTAAGGTAGATGATATAAACTATGAGCGCTATATCGCTTGTAACTGAACATTTTTGAACATTTTCTGCCGCATCATGTGAACAACTGGGTTTTCCTTTATTTCCATGTAGTCTTGTAGCATCTCATGAAACAAGATAACCGCAGCACATCGGATTTTTCTTTAACGAAGTTCCTGCCAAAGTAATTGAGTATCGAGCCGCAAAACTTTTCCTAATCATCTTGACTATGCCTGAAAGATACGTGGGTACTGTATATGAAGGAGTCTGAAGAGACGGCATCAAAATACTCTAAAAGTAGCTTCATAGTGAGTGCTTTAAATGCGAAAACAGATATTCGGGCACTCAATGCGTTTGTAACGTACTGTAGGTAACTCTATACGAGGTAATAAAAGTTTCTTAGGAATTTTATACTGTGCTGTAGATAATAGGAGTTTAGGAATTTTGTATAGGATTTCTTTCACCCCCGTCCTATTGGCCATGTATTTTTAGAGGTCTATTCTAGTCCAATTTTGTTATTTCAAAATATAGGTAAGCAGTTCCTCTCCATTCTTAGCGCTTTCAACGAGCTTGGTTTTTACTCGTTAAAGAGATATTACTTCTCCTATTTTTTAGAGTTTATTATTTTTCTACGAAAAAATTGCGGCTATTGAAAAATCTATTTCAAACGAAATTATAAAAGTTTTTTTTTTATTTAAAGACATTACGAGCTGCATTTAGGCATGATAAAATGCGTCGATGTGATTGGTAATCGGTCGATCGGTATCGAACGATTCAGGAGTGGTATTGTTGACGTGTTACATGAAGAGATGGCTATTCTTATGGCTGTTTGTTTCGCACAACCGTGTTGCCCTGCTCTTATTCAGGAGTCATCCACTGATGAGGTATGTTAATCCGATTTGTCACATGAGAATTGACTGGGGTGGAAGTGGAAAGAGAAGGGAGCGGATCTTAACCCCGAGCATATGACGATATTGCAATTTATGGGAAATAACGCTGAAGAAGGATAATGGGGGGGGGAAGGGAAAGTCAGGTGAAAGGAGGCATTTATTCAGCCGCCGAATTTTCAAATTTTCAGACTATCTTCAAGTGCAGTTGCAGAGTATTTTTTATGTGGTGTTATTATAAATAGATTCTTTAATCAATTACAGTCTCGGAATTGTTTTCAATTGGCAAATATTATTGTAATTTGGAAAAGGGGATTCTGTTAAATTCTGGAAGGATATTGTGACCTGAAATAAATCCTTAAACATCTGAGATCAATAGCCTAGAAAAAAATTCAAGCATAATTTCCCAAAAATTACAGCATCTACTATATCCACTTAATGGAAGCACAGGGCTTTTATTTTCGCGGTTTCTTAAGTGTGCTCGTATCTACAGGAAGAGTTGTTGTTAAAATGTTCTAAACAAATTTGTGCATTTAGCGACTCATATTTATTGCTTCTTTAGATAAAAACATCAATAATATTTTTTGCAAATCTTAATGTTTTAGATTTGAAAGTGTTAAACACCGAGTGCGATTCTAATACTCTTTGAATTGATAGCTGTTGCTAGATTTATAAGATAATCCCCATTGACGAAGATGGTATATCCGACAGAAGGCTTCTCATTTTCATAGCGTTCCTCTAGGGGTAATCTTAAAGTAAATACGGTGGGAAGGTGTTCCTTAGTTTTTCTATATATTTCAGGTGGCAACGGAAGTCGTGCGATGTCAGCAGACACAAATGGTATTGCGAAACGAAACTAACCGACATGCGCTTAGCAAAGTGCTATTTAAATTGACAGATGTAATGAAACGAAGTCTGCTGTCTTGCTGCTTTGCATGTGGTTTTTTTTTGGAAGGGGGGACGGGCTTCGGTTTCATCACTGCCGCCTGTCCAAGTTATCAATTTTGTCCAATTTGTCCATTTTTGAGATACTTGTTATATATGGATGGGTTTCACGTGGGAAAATTTCTTCACTTGTTTATTTGTTTTTATGTATTTTTCCTTTCTAACTTTTATTTTGAAGTTTGCGAATTTTTTTTCTACACTTGATTTCTTGTGAAAATTTTCCTCCTTCAAAAAAATTTTCGCAGTGTCGCCATAAATATTAAGAAGGGTTGACCATCTACAATCTAATTTACTAGTATTTATAAAATCCTCATTTAATTGGTACATATAATGATTTCCACATAAAAAATCTGTTTGATTTTTAGGTTTTAGTCCGCTAATAGATAAGTTTAAGTAAGTTTATCTTCGAATGATTGCGGTAGCTAATTTCATGACATTTTACACAAAAAATGAAGTGATAATAATAGTTCTACAAACAAAAATTGCGCATATTTTTGAGTGGTCTCTAATATCTCCGAATAGTCAAAGATGTGGCCACTATAACGAAATGGTATCGCTAGAATAATGCAATCAGTGACAGTGTTCATTGTCCGATCGATTGAAGATATTCGATTTGCAGTTTGAATCTAGGAGACTAAAGAATAAAACAATACAACCAATGGTAATCTTCTCTGATCGACCAAAGATATTCGATGTATAGTTTGAATCTAGTAGACTAAAATAAAACAATGCAACCAGCGGCAGTGTTCATTGTCCAACTGATTGAAGATATTCGATCTCTAGTTTGAATTAAGTAGACTAAAGAATAAAACAGGCTGATTTTTGGTTTATTAAATCAACCTGTACAATATAGTGAGATATCTCACACTTATAGAATTGTTTTGTGAGTAAATGAAAAATTTTGGGTCGCATTATTGAATGTTATGAACTCAAATATGGCAGCGATGTTGTATGCAACTAAAAAAAGTTATTATGATCTATTTTGCATATTGATAGCCAATATTTGCATTTTGTCATTTGCTGATTGGTTTTTCATTTCTTCATTTGTTGGTGTTTATTTGATTCCTTTCTGCGATAAGTTTTCTTTTTTTCATTTATAAGAATATTGTTCACTTCAATCATTGCTCTTTCATTTTGTGCTGTATAGCTTATTCCGATTAATTTTAATGTATAGCCGATTGCGTAATGATTTGATTGTTGTTATTATAAAAGATTGTTATTTGATCAGTCCCTCCCTTACTCTCAAATTTAAGCCACTCCCCCCCCTCCCTCCTCCTAAGTCTAGATCACTTCCCTCCTCTCAAATTTAGGCCACTCCCCTCCTCTCAGAGCCTTCTAGATTTTGCCCACTCTCCCACTTACCGCAAGCACAGTTCGATTTACTAGTGTTAATGTAAAGCTTAGGGGTGGACTTTTTTTTATTTTGAATGGTGCTAATATTCATTTCGGATGCGTTTCGCGTTTATTTGTTGTTGTGTATATGATAGACGGGTGGAATGATTATAAAATAATTGAAACCACCATTTCGCCATGGCATTTTGTTTATAAATATTAAGGCTATTAGGCAACCAAAAAGGACAATACATTTCAGTGTCAGTCATTTTTGAGTTAGGAACGTTACAAGGTGGTTGACTTCTTTTATTTGTTTTTTTTTAGTATTTTAAATAACGCCGATTCTTCAGGGGGTTTATAGTAGAGATATAAAATCGTTTATGCAAATATCTGGAAGTTTTTAAATTTAGTAGCCACAGAGACTTGCAAATTGAAGCTTGGCATTAGGCTATAATAAGCTATAATAAGGCAAGTTGTTTTGATCGCTTTCGACGCCAGCGCAATGCGCTTTTCTTTGCAACGCTTTATAACGGCTGCGTTCAGAGGTTAGATAGAATGTTAAGGCATTCTGGTAGGCAATTACGGAATGGTTTTCTGGAAGCTAGAATCACCACGTCGTTATAGAAACAATAGTGTACTCTTGCAACAGCAGCTTGTTTGTGTTTTCAAAAACAATCGAGCTCACTGACCGTTATTTACTGTTGAATTCGTTTGCACTTATGCAGCATTTGCATTTGAATTCGGTGCTAAAACAAAGAGTCCTGAATACTTCTGCCGTCGTGATTAGCATATCGGGCTT
>QEWY01004142.1:0-15950 GCA_006503575.1 Baylisascaris schroederi
CAGTCGTTTTCTTCATTTATTTAATCGTTTTTATGTCCACTTGCAAATTTTATATATATTTATATATTTATTTATGGTCCAGGTGTTTAATATTTAGTTATTTATATATTTAAATATGGTTCAGGTGTTCCATAGTCTTAGGTGGGAAAGTGACGAACTTATAGTAAAGACGTTTACTGCATGCAGTGTATTTCGATTAGTGCAGTCTTTCGAACGGTCCACTGCCAGCATCAGGTTGACTCATCAATATGAATCGATATTACGGCACTTTAAAGTGGCAAAAAAATTGTTTGCAGTTTTTTTTTAACGGAAGAATTGTAGTTATCTGTGATCAGATCAATTGTGAATGTACTAGTAAGAAGTTGCGAAAAATTATGCAAATTAAGTGACACCGATTTGATCAGCATCAATCCATTTACTTATCTAATGATATGATATGAGCAGTCGTTGAATGAACTGTTATTAATTATTAAATTAGCCAGCTTGTAGATGGATATTATACTCATAACTGAATGTTGACAGCTGTTGTGCTGACAAATTATCGCGTATGTTTTATTATTTGCTATTAATTTAGAATGGAAAGTACATATTGTGCCAATTCATCTGGCGCATTTTTCCATATATTAGATAGATGCGTTTTTAGACTGTTGGTTTTGATTGTGTCGCATGAATCCACTAATATCTTTGTCTATTGTTATCTTTGTCTATTCAGGTAATGCGTTATGTTTTTGGAGATTTGGGCTTGCTATTCATATTGGGTGGTTGTCTTATTATTGAATTTAAGTTCCTCGAAAAATTCATTTGTGTTATTTAGTTGGAATGTATTCGCTTGTCGAGCATTCTTCTTTGCTCTGTGAAATGTATTCTGACATTCTGAAATATTCCGAAAAAAGTCATTCTGAAATGCAATCTTTATGGACCAGGTTAATTGAAGGTAAAGAGTAAGGATAAATTTAATGAGGAGATGGCTCCGGAGCCGAAATTTGTTGAAAAGATGGCTCCGGGATCATACGTTTCCGCCTGTTTTCCGTATATGTATTACCTTATTTTATAAACCTATCTTCTTTTTCTTGTTCATCAGGTGATTTGGTGGGTTCTAGGTCGGTATGGACGTTATTGCTTGATTATATCGAGAGTCGTGATCAGAAATTGGATGCCGCTGAAGAGTTGCATCGATTCAATAGGGATGTGGCTGAGAATCAAGAAAGGATTGCCGAGAAGCATGCTTCTATTCCATCTGAACTTGGTAAAGATATCAAACAAGTGCACTCATTGTGGCTTAAACACGAGGCATTCGAACATCAACTTACTGCCATGGAACAACAATTGCAGGTGAGAGTAATTTATGCAGGTGGGGTTTGAATATGAAACGAGACAAGTGAACTGGAAATACCTATCACATTTTTAATGCTGTTTAATAAATTTACTCGAATGGCTTTGTATTACTAAGGTCGTGTCTTCGATGATACTGTTGCTTATGTCGACCGTTGTCGCAGTCTGAGGAAGTCTAAAGAATCCTTTGTTTTTGTCAGCAAATAGTTTGAAAGCATTTATGCTGATATTGTGGTGTAGTTCATTTTCATTCTATATTGGGTAACGCTGTTGGTTTTTTCTTATATCGTTGCAGTTGTGACTTTTCTTGCTGTGAAGAATTTAATTAAAGTGGGAAGGAAAGAGGTAGAACCGTCGTTATTCATTGTTGTATTGTCATTCATTGTTGTATTGAAGGAGTTATTGGAAGAGAGTGCACGTTTGAAAGCCGCCTATCCAGGTGGAAATGCCGAGCATATAACCGCACAACAAGCGGCATTGGCTGAGGCATGGCAAGATCTTCAAGATGCGACTGTCTGTCGACGAGATATGCTAAAAGCTGCATATGATTTGCAGAGATTCTACGTTAACGTATGCAAATTTTCAAAATTGTCTTGTTTTATTCGTTTCAGATGAGGGACAGTTGATTCACTATAGCGTATAGTTATATTAGGGAGTATCGATGTTGTTTTCGTGATAGCTTCGAAGGAAAACTCTATTGGGAGAAGACTCCTTACCTTTGTAATTTGTTCAGCGAAGGTCATCAAGAGGAAAGAGATGATCTTCTTGTCCTACGAGAATTTTGCATAGAAATGTGTAAATAAGGCTTTTATTGAAATATTTTTGTTATTTGGAATATTAGTGGTCTGGAATGAGGATATATCGTTTTGTAATATTGATCGGATCCTGGAAACGCTTTGGAATTGGGTGCTTAAATGACTGGGGAGGAGGGAGTTTTGTTGTTGGATAATGAAAACTTATGGCACATTTTTTGCACAAATTAAGGGTCTTTATAGAGAGGGGCATTTTGTTCGCATTTGAACTTTTTTATCTTTTTGAATAATATTGTGATTTTGATATGTAAAATCTTAAGTAGAAAATATGAATTACAAACTACAACTGGCAGAAAATGAACTATAAATGCTGTTTGAAAGTTTGTGTAGTTAGAGGGTTTGCACCCGCCAAAAGTGGAGGAGAAGGGGGCGGAGGTACGTATCTTTTATCGAAAGGGAAAAGGCAATATTGCATTTCAGGCGCGTGATTTGATAGCATGGACAGAGATCGTAATAACCGACATGCAAAGTGAACAGGCGATCCATGATCTACAAGGAGCCGAATGGCTACAAAAGGAGCATCTTCGACTCCAGGTTCACTTTGCTTTCTTTTATTATATAGTTTGATGTATAATTCGGCTGGTCGCTACACTTTGATACGATGGCGTTGCGTACAAAAGTGCAAGACTTTATCTGCCTTGTCTTTATTCCATTCGGCCCACGTTGTTCAGTATCCGATCCCTCGTGCTTGAGTATGCTTCATCGTAATGAAGCAGGATTGTATCATAACGTATCAGCTTACTTTATCAGGTGCAAATATGCGCGATTTACCTTCCTCTTGTCACCTGCTTAGCTTTTTTGTTGCTTATCAGTGGGCAAAGGAGTTTAATCAAACATTCTTTTTGCTGTGATGAAAATCAGTGCTTCTTGTATTTCTTTCTAGTTCAGTATCCGATCCCTCGTGCTTGAGTATGCTTCATCGTAATGAAGCAGGATTGTATCATAACGTATCAGCTTACTTTATCAGGTGCAAATATGCGCGATTTACCTTCCTCTTGTCACCTGCTTAGCTTTTTTGTTGCTTATCAGTGGGCAAAGGAGTTTAATCAAACATTCTTTTTGCTGTGATGAAAATCAGTGCTTCTTGTATTTCTTTCTCCTACAATTAGTAAACATTTTCGTGATAGATAGTTTGGGAGATTGAGGTGAAGGGATTAGATTATGGCCAGAGATCAGTAAGTCAAATTCCAACGAATGGCTTTCTTTATCGTTTCATATGCAACGCGAATTGATCTTATCACATAAGGAAAACTTCATTTCTTCACATAGTTGTGACTAACATATAATAAATTTCGAAAAAATTGTGCGTTAAATTTCGTGGGTTACACTCTTATAAAGAGTTGAATAAATTAAAGTTGTGGTATCATTATTATTGTAGCGATCCGAATCGACACCTGATATCAACAGGGTGAGTGAGTTGTGTAATTAATTGAGATTGATCGTATATATTCTATAGAATCACTTCCGGGCATATTCTGTGATCTCCATCCGATCGTTTTTTTTTGTTCGAAATTTTGCTTTTTGATTAAATTTTTGTTTTGCTATTTTATGTGCGTGAGATGCTTTATTGAAATTATTGGCTCCTTTGATGAGTAATTACAGTTTATTGTCGCTTCATGCAATTTAAAGTTGAACTCTATTTATTTTCATAGCAATATATTATTTTTCACAAATTGTTATGAAAGAAATTTGCCCTTTGCGACATAAACGGTTGTTACTTAAGAATATGAATATAACTTTCTTCTGAAATCGTTTATGTTATTGATTTTATTCCAATTTGTAGTTCATTGGCAGTGTGTTTATATATCTCTAGAATCGACTTTCCTTGAGTTTCCTCCCTGCTAATGGGCGGTGATCCGTTGATCCCTTTTCGTCTAGATACACAAATACAAAAAGTGCAAAAAAATGCTGATGTCAAGCAGTTAAAGGGTGGCAGTAAAATAAGCTGTTTAAGTTGCAAAACGATATTAGCTAACGTATTCATTCGGTCCTATAGTATGGAATTTAAGGGAGAAGAGAAGAGAATTCGCTTTAAGTACATTGCACCGCACTGAATGTTTACCTAGAAATATAGCACCTTTTAGAGAGCGCTGTTACAAGAGAAATGCTTTTTTGAAAAGGAGAGTTAAGGAAATGTGGATTCGAGAGAGGGATTAACACAGACGATGAACCACATCCCTCGTAAAAACCGCTATCTTCAAGGTTTAGCCGAAAATAAGAATGTAACGATTTTTTTCTAATTTTATGAACATTTTATAATTTTATGAAAATACTCCATCGAAATAGAGAATAAAGAGTGGAGATTGAGATGTGCTACCTTGTCTATGCACCATATTATTTGCATTGTGCTATAATAGTAAGTAAATTTTGGTGATAGTCACTGTTAAGTAGGTTGCGGTGATAATCACTAATGCTCTTATTTGATTGCTGTTTTTCCTTAGTTAAGCGCGTTGTGTTTTTGTTGTTGTTGCACTTGACAAAAGTATAGGTCAAGTACATTGTGAAATGGGGTGCATATTTCAGGCTGAAATTGAAGCACGTGAACCTGAGTTCACTAGACTTGCACAGCGTGGTCAACAGATGATTGCAAAAGAGCATTATGCAAGTGCTGATATTGCCGTGAAATTAAAGCAGGTATGGAATTAAGTTCTCAATAAAATGGCAAAATTTAATGCAGGTGCACATGTATGTTTACGAGGAGAATGTGTACCTGACAGAAGCGCTCTTATGCTACTGAAATATTTTTTTCTTTATATTTCATATCTATAGCCGACTGCTTTTATGATTTTTGATATGTGGCGATGGGGAAATTTAATCGACAACAATACGTAATTGACTGTAATTGATTTAAAATGCGTTATTAGTCTCATTTGGGCAAGTGCACACTGTCGCAGTCGATATTTATGATGTAGCAACTGAAAGTTTGGACCAGTTTTTGAAAAATGAGTTATCAGTTGAGATTTCCTTTTTAATTTTTCACCTTTGTTATAAAAGTAAAGCGAAATCTTTCTTTGAGAATAATTACTCATTCGTTCACGATCATTTTAGCGCTTTCGCTTTTCTATTATCACAAACCATCATAGAACAGATAAGTTTCGTGATATGTTATTAAAGGTGTTTATAGGTGGCAGAAGCGTTGGATCGTGTACGAAATGAGTGGTCGATGAGAGCTGAATGGTTGTCACAAGTTCGAGAATGGCATGCTTTCCAACGAGAAGCAAAACAAACGCTTGCTGCAATTGCAGCCAGACAAAGCACTCTTCGATGCGCACAGGTATGCGTCTATTTCTAAGAGTTGATTATGTGAAGAGATTTTAAGCGTATATATTTAATTGTTTTTAATTGTATCGCAGAGAGGGTTTCAGGTTATTTTGTTTATAGCGCTTTCTAAGAAGTTGCTTAGGGAACTTAAGTTTGCATCTAACATTGTCATAAGAAAATTGAAAATGCAGCAAGAAGCAACGTTCTGCAGCATAAGAAAACTTTTTTGCACTGTTTGAATTAAATGAGGAAGATGAATTATTCCTCTTTTTTCACCTCATTTATAGGAAATATCTGCGCATTTGTATAGTAAGCCTCCAACCATAAATCCTCTATCTAAAAAGTTTATATTGCCTCATCTATGCAGTGTTCAATTTGATGTTATTATAGTCTATATAATAAGCTTTCTTCATTTTTACGATTAATTGATGCAAATTAAAAAAACATTCTAATATTTTACAACTTGATGAGGGGAAATGGAAAAGATGGGAAAATATGTTAAACAAATCAAAATGCCATAGTATTGGTGCCAAATCTATAGACAGTTGAATGCATAACGTTTCGTTAGTAATCACTGAGGCTATACGAACGATTGAGAAATCTGTTGCAATGGGAAATGTTTTCAGGTTGGAGGAACGGTGGATGAAGTAGAAAATCAGATCAAGAAGTTGGATACATTCCAGAAGGCACTCTCAACTTTAGATGAACGAGTTGCTTCGTTGCATAAGACAGCAAAGCAATTGATTGCTGCACGACATATGGAATCGGCTAAGATTGAACAATGGATGAAACAGGTCATTTCTTAATCTCTCCATTAAGGTGGAATTCATTTAATATTCAGTAAATTTTAGCTTGTTTCGGTTTAAATAGATTTTCCGAATGATTATATTATTTCAATGAATTGTATTTATATTTTGTTGTTGAATATTTATATAATTTGCATAATACCACTAGGGAGGGTGGGAAGGGCTATCTCTGACTTTGGCCCTACCGCCAGGATTAAAAACATGCCCAAGGTTTATTTGAGCCGGAAAAAGGAAACGTTCAATAATAGGAATACATTTATTTGTAAGTCAAACATTTTATAAGATAAGAAATTTTTTATTGTGCCTCTTGCAATGAAAATTTTAATTGTAGAAAACCTTCAAATTTTTTTCAATTTTTTAAGGGATTCGATATCATCCGTTTGTTGCTTCACCATATATTCGAAGAAATTTAAGGTTGAGAATGCATTAGCACAACTCCGTTCGGAGGTTGGTGTGAGACGTACATTGCTTTCTGATGCACTGAAATTGGCACGTTTCAATAGTGATGTAGCAGAGATGGAGAATTGGATTGATGAGAAGCAAAAACGCATTCGATTGGAAACCGATAGACAAGCTAAACTGACCAGCATCGAAGATAAGATGAAACGATTGCAAAAACATCAAGTTAGTTAATATTTATTACTTGTAAATTTTTATTTTTTATTTATTTTTTACTTCTCATTTTTTAATAGGTTAATGTGGTACTAATATCATGTCAGGCGGAAAGCGTTTGGAAAGGAAATATTCATCAGAAATTAGTAGACAATTTTCGCATCGATCAGCTCCTTAGTTCGTCCTTGCTTTTTGCACATAATGGTGATTTAAGGTTTGCCAAATGGAATTACCGTATCCGTATTTTTTGGGGCTGGGAGAAATTCTATTTGATCTGTAGAAAATGGAGGATATTATATTATTGAAGAAAATCCGTATTACTACATCATATTAGTACATTCATAAAATATCGTGCTTATTATTTATATTAGTACATTCATAAAATATCGTGCTTATTATTTATTCGCAAAAAATCTTAAGTTTTCCGATATGGGAGAGTTTGGTAAGTTTTACGAAGGTTTTTTCATGAAATTCCGGATGATTCCGGGCGGGAAAATATGAAAATTTAAAAAATTGCCGAAAAATTTCACTTGATGTCAGCAGAAGTTCCAATAAAGCGTCCGTATTGAGCACGACAAATTGTGCGTATGTCTATATAGATGTACTTGAGAATGAGGTGGATTTTTTAAGTCCTCTTGAGTCATTCTAGGATCATCGATGCTATCTTGTTTATAGAAAACCGTTATTTGCGTTTGGTTTTATAGAGTTCCGCGGCTGTCATTAAGCAGTTCGCAGCTGTCATTAAATACCTAAATTTTTTGTTTAAGAATATTCCACTGCATATTGAAAGGCATCTGGTTGAGTACGTCTTAATGCAGGCAGAGATGGAAATTTAAAAAATTCATCGATCGTGTTTTAAAAAATTTGTTATTTAGGGAAGAGATCATATTTTTATCATACAGGTTTTATTATTCTGAATGTAAATTGATCGTTAAGGCGATGGAAGCTGAGTTAACTGCAAATTCGGCAAGAATCGAGCAAATCAGGGAACAGGCAAAGGAACTTGCTTCAAAACGTACCGCCGATAGTGAGGACATTATGAAAAGGTGCGTTATATCGTCGTATATGCGAGTCTTTTTTTGCGTATTAAGGTTTATTGTTGCTTAGAAAATGCTGCTTGTTGTTATATTGTCAAGCATGCGGTAGAGAGGGGTTACGTTAGGTAGTCATTTAATTTGCTGTAACAAATAGATTAGAAAATGATTAGTTTATATTAGGGCCTCATCGGTAATTTGATCGGACATATCATGTACTGGTGAGTGAGTCATTTTTATGTCACTGTAAATAAAATAAAAATGTTAAAAAAATAAAAGTAATAAAAATGTTACAAATATTGATCTCAAGTGCTAAAATAATGTACCGGCTGATGAGGTTTAATAAATTCAGGTCGAGTGCATTATTGAGGAAATGGAATGAATTAGTCGCGATGTCGCAAGAGCAAAGCAATGCACTCGAAGAGGCACGCGATTTACTCAACTTCAATCAGCTTGTCGAAAGAGTTTTGCAATGGATCAAGGTTGCTGTTTGTCTCTTTTCTTTTAGATTATCCTTGAAGTAAAATGGAATATTTGAGTATGAAATATTTTTTTAGTGAGGGCAGGATAAAAAGGCTGGAATATACTTGACATATCCGATTCGATTATTGAATATTTTTAAAGTACCAGTAATCTTTTCGGCTTTTCATTTATAATATTATGGAAAACGGAGAGTGGATTAATCTTCGGATACTTTTTCTCGGTGAAATTTGCTTCAAATTAATTTATTCACTTCAGAGTTCCTGTACATGGAAAAGGGACGTGGAAGAAAACAACTCCTCGAAGATGATGATTCATATATTATAGCGGATGCTATCTCATAGATTTTGAAATCTAACATGAAAAGGATTTATCTAATATGGTGAAATGAGAGTGTGCAAACGCATCGTAATATTTTGAGGAGAAAGAGTTATTGGTGAACGCGGCAGAGATGGGTCGCGATATGGAACACTGCCAGTTGCTGATCGAGAAACTCGACGGTACCAAAGCGGATGCGAGCGTCGATGAGTCATCCATTGAGTCTGCGAATAGACTTGGTGCTAAACTTGTTGCCCAGAGGCGCTCTTCACAGAAGACTGTACAACAACAGCTGCTCGAACTTAACAATGCGTAAGCTTAGTTCTTCATTTCAGTGATGATTAGACGAATGGTGGTTTTTGTAGTTGTAAGTTTGTGTTCCAATTATTTTTTAACTTGATTGAGGTGGTTTTTTCTTTTTTTAAAGTTTTTGATGGACCTGGGAAGTTTTTATGTTATTATTATTTCTGTTTATTAGGCAACTTGTCTTTTTTGTTAATATCCGGATCGACGACAATGCCTTTTTTGTGAATTTAAGTTTGAAGGTTTCCTTTTAATTTTTCACTAGAAAATGGAAAAATGAAGTATTTTTTGCTCTCTGGTGTATTTTTATTCGTAGTGTACTAGCCTATCTAAAATAAAGTATGAGTCATTTTATGAAGAAAAACACTTCGAACAAGTGCTAACTTATATTATTTAGGATTTCAAGAGTCACTGAGGTAGTACGCTTTCATGAATATGGGTTAGGAATTAGAGAGTTTTTTCGGCATCACTTCGTTAATAAGTTTAATAAGTGGAAGCTCATTCATTCGCCGAACTCTTCTTTCTGGCAATCGGCTGGTTGATAAGTGATAGTTGATTGATTTTCCAAATCCCAAAGGTTTCAACTTTGGCCTCTGAATAGATTGGTGCGATTTAATTTATTTAGGTGGAAAGCATTGCAAGGAAAATTGGCTGCATATCGTGCGCAACTACGTGCTGCACTTGAGGTGCACGCATTTAATCGGGATGTGGATGATACCTGTGAGCGTATACAGGAGAAAGTCTCGCTTGTGACCATAGATGATCTCGGGAAGGATCTGGCTACAGTAGAGGCACTCATCCGTAAACAGGAAGCAGTCGAGAGGGATATGACAGTGATCCATGAGAAGCTCAAGGTAAATTCACTGCTTGCTTTGATGTGAAGGAATATGCTGAAATATCATTGTGGTTTTATCTATGAATTTCTTTTTATGCATCAGCAATAACCTTCAATAGCTTATTTGCAAAGAACATGGTTAATTTCTGGAGTTGAGGTTGGGGGAGGAGGATAAGGCCATAATAGGTAAATTGGATGATAAAGGAGCGGTTTTTGGCATAGAAAGATTAGATGAAACAAGGATCGCTTTAAATATGGCGAGCAGTATTTGTAGTAAAACTGCGGTGAAAAGGCTTTTGTATCTTTCTTTAAGGGGAGGGGGAGGAGAGGATTCGGTCCGTTGGAGGCATCAGGTTTTTTCTCTCTATTTATCCGTTGTATCAATTGCTTCAGATAGTAACAGTTCCTAGCAGTCTTATGATTCAGATAGCTGAGTATTTTTCATACATTCCATGAAGTGAAAACGGTGTCATATGTTTTCTGATAAGATCTCAACGATGTCAGATGGTTCCAAAACGATAAGAAGGAGGCTGTATTGAGAAGTTTTTACATTTCCTTAGTCCAGCGGGAGCTTAATACAAGCTTGGAGAAGTCGCGTGAGGAAACGAAGTTGGGGGAAAAGGAAGGAAGGTGTAACAGTTACCCCAGAAGGGAAAATTTCTGCGGAAAGGATTTTGCGAAAGTGTTTTAGGTGGCATTTTGTCTAATTTATTTATATTTACGTCAGAGAATGCTTGTCCATTTAGAGTGCTGCGATTATGTTCCAGTAACAGACCTTAATCATCCGCTTGTGAATGTGAGAAATGTAATGAATTAACGAGCAGGGTCGGCTATGTATGTTCTATATAGTTGCTTAATAAGTTATATTTTAAGGCACATGACAATGAGGCACAAAAATTGTTGAGTAAGGATCCACCTCTTCGAGAGACGATCATTGAATCGTTGAGAAAATTGGAAGTTTCATGGCAAAAGCTTGCCGAACTTGCTACTAACAGGTGATTGTTTTTATTACATTCAGAAAATGTTTGTATTTTTTCCCCTCTATTTAGGGAAAGGTGATGGGAATGAGATGAATTCTGTAATTGTTGGAAAAATAAAAAATAGTGGGAGGAGATTCATGAAGGAAAAAAAACTGTCATTGTGTCACCAGGAATTGTAAGCAGTGATAGCATGAATTGAAATGGTTGACTGCATAATTTCGAAAATTTCAACTTGAAGTAATCTGTTCAATGCACATACTAAGCCATGCCTTCGTCAATCTTATGTGGGATGTCTTTTCGAAGATATTTTCACCTGAAAAATTTCCTGTCCTGTCGTGCCTTATAACCACAGTAAAAGACTTGAAGGTCTGATTGCCGAAGGTGATTGATGCTTCGTTATCGGATACGAAGCGATCCTGATCGTTGAGAGCTGCTGAAATGAATAACTGGCTAATTTTCAGAGGCAATCGCCTTATGGCATCCGGTGAATTACATCGTTTCTTTGATGCGGTACGCAAGACAGAGGCTTGGGCGGTTGACACGCTCACTCGGCTTGGGGCGCAAGAGGCACCTCAGTCAGCCGTGCATGCTGAATCGCTAATTGCGAAGCATGTGGAAAAATTGGCTGAAATTGACGGCAGACAGGTTGTTTATTTCAATTGACAATATGAATATTAATAATAGTGATAATAATAATAACATTTTTTTCCAGGTTAAATAATAGCCGCTCCCACATCCCTATAATCTGAAATGAATTTCCACACGGATGTCAGATACTGAAGGTGTTTTTCTGTGGATTAGTTCGAGAACCTTCGTGCAAAAAAGAACCTCTATGTGAGCAATGCAAAAGTTCATAAATCGGTACCATTCATAGAGTATGACGAAACTCGTGTTAGAATGCTTCAGCGCAAATTGCACTGAACGATCCGATGCGTTCATCTGTCGAGAGTCAAGTGAAGGTTACTGTTTGTGACTCAAAAATAATTAACCGTCTTCGATTGTTTAGGGTTTGTGCCAGTTATAGCTGCGGGAGGGGAGTGGGAAGAGTGGAGGGGAGAGGGGTTGAGATTGCTTTTTCGTCCGCAAGGATACAACTTTTGAAGGTGTTTTTTGAATAAGTACTACGATCAATAATTTCTTCCACTGTTACTCCACTGTTATCAACGATTTCTTCCATTGTTACGCAGGAAATGCATAATAAGAGATTTTGAAGAAACACACAACAAATTTTAGTAATAGAAAAGTTCAAAAACTCTGAAAGGAATATTCTAAGTGAAAAGCATGAAATATCCGCTAACACAGTTACGTTTATACTTTTTTGTCATCAATGGATTGATGAGATTTCCTCTTATTCAATTGAAAATAATTTTAGTTCTTTGACAATTTTATTGCGCATACATTGAAAGTAAATTGTTTAGCGTGAGATGTCGGAACTACGCGAGTGGGGTGCAAAGCTTTCAAGTGAACAGTCCGATCATAAAGGCGAGATTCAGCGGGCGTTGAAGCGTCTCCAGAATCTGGAACATCAGCTAAGGCAAGCTTGGGAAGCAAAGAATTTGGTGCTTGCACGCGGACGCAATCGACAACTTTTCAGTGATCAGGCTGCTCGCGCTGAAGAATGGCTTCTTTCTAAAGAAGCATTTCTTAAGCAGGTATGCACTCGTTCTTTGAAATCATTAAGCTTGATTTGTGCTAGATGATCTTATGTGCTCAGTCAGCCCTTATGTCAGTTTTGCGCAGTCAGCCCTTAAGATGTTTTTATTTAATATCATTGAAAGTCTTTTTTTAGGCTGATCAAGCAATTTCCAGTCTCTTATTTGCCTGGAGAAGAGGGTTGTGGGTTGTGATGTCTAAGAAATTTGACATATTGAAGGGAAACTCATTGATATTTCTATTCTAATGTTTTAAGGCGGATATGGGTGAGAGCGTCGATGCGGTGGATACGTTATTGAAGAAGCACGTTGACTTTGAGAAGACCCTGATCGCACAAAGTGATAAGATTGACTCTTTACGTCGAGCAGCTGATGAGTTGATCGAAAAGGATCCTGACAACCGCAGCGAGGTTGAGCAGCGGTATATTTTCTAATTCTTTCAAACATAAAATAAGCGCTTCTGTTTACGAGTGCTGTATATTTTAGGTTGTTATGGATGAAAGAGAGCGTGGGAACGGTGGGAGGCAGCAAGGAAAGGGCCCCTTCGTTACCGCCCTTTCCTTCCCGCCTTGCGGTTTCTTTTATGGTACAAGGAACACATAGGGAATTGACGTTGAGGGTCGAAGCGAAGAATAGAACAGCATGGCAGCATATCACTGCAAAGCAAAGATGCGTATTGATTCGAGAGGGGGTGCATTAAGTTTCTTGTGAGTATACTCTATGTGACAAGTTTATCACGAAGATCGAATCATTTTTGCTATACTATTTCCCCTGCCTTGACTTTCCCTTAACGTAAAGATTACGTTGCACGACGTTATTGGTGCGGAGCAAGGGAAGACGTAAATCTTCAGTGGCTGAATATGTGATAAGGTGCTAGAGCGTTTATAGCTTTCGTTGTGTATAAAAAACGGGTTGCATTGCAGACGCGACTATGTACTGGTCAGGCACGCCGCGTTGATGGATGCATGCAAACGAAGTCACTCGTTACTCACCGAAAACCGGAAGCTGCACGAGTTTATTGATACTTGCGGTGAATTGATGACATGGATTAGCGCCAAGATCCAGCTAGCCTACGATGAGAGCTTCCTCGATCAAACGAACCTGAGGTCAATCTTTTTCATCTAATAGTTTCAGGGGCAAGATTGCAGCCAAATGTTGGAAAAGGAGGGAGGTTCTTTCTTCCAAAATCACAGGCTGTCCATGGAGCTACATTTGGCGGCCTCAAATGAAAAAAAAAATGTTCCTAGAATTTTGGTCACTCGTGAGCTCATTTGGTCGAGCTTTTGCGGAAGGGCTCAGGAAACAAATCTTTTTTCATCCATTTGCTGTCCCTCATCAAATTCCGTTGTTTAAATTTTCCAACCCCCTCCTCCTTCTTCCTCTCGTACTGACGTTGTTTTCGGTAGAAAAGAAGAGTATGCAGTGATGGGTAACACTAATAGAAATATGATGCATTCTAATGATCGTTCTAATGATTCTGATCATTCTAATGATCATTTCAAGTCATTCTAATGACCACTAGACACAACCCACATCCCTTTTAATAAGGAGCATTTGAGGCGAGTATGTGTTATATCGGACTGAATCAATTATGTTGGCGGATATAAGTGGATAGCGAAGCGTTCGGGTAGTCATAAGATGCGAATCAAGTTAAATTCAGAGACTGCTGAAGGAAAGTTCCTGCGAGATGTGCATGAGCACCCATGCCCAGGCCTAATATTATACATGAGAAGTATTGATTTTTTTATCATAATTTTAATCACTGGCATTTCGAGATATTTCATATTGCCATAAATGAGCCTTATAATACTGCTTATTAAGGAAGAATAAAGGAGTTAGTAAATTGGTATGGAAGTAACTAACTTGTTTTTTACACTGACATACCTGTATTGAATTTTTTGGAATTTAGATCGAAACTGCAGAAGCACCTAGTGTTTGAGGCGGAACTCGACGCAAATGAAGGTCGTGTTAAATCGACAGTCGATATTGGAGAGAAACTTATCAAGGAGAACCATTATGCGTCGGACAGTGTGGCACGACAAATTGCCGAGGTGAATGGTGGATGGCTTGAATTGAGAAGGTTTCTTCTAATAAATCTTCTTTATTACGGCATTTGTGATGACGAAGTGATATGTGACTGTATGTGATATCCGTTCTCTTTTTTCCTTGGAATTTTATAAATTTACTTTGTGACTTCAAATCTCAAATTTCTATTATAATTCTAGTCGGAGTTGTTATTCAAACTTCTTATTCTGTTCTATCCGAGCTGTAATTCTGTTCTATTCTAATTTCTTATTATGTTCTATCCTAGCTCTAATTCTGTTCTATTCCTATTCAGTTCTGGATCTAAATCTGATTCTGTCCAGTAATTCTATTCTATTCTATTCTATTTCAAATTCTATTCTATTCTATTAGTCACTCGTTACTCACCGAAAACCGGAAGCTGCACGAGTTTATTGATACTTGCGGTGAATTGATGACATGGATTAGCGCCAAGATCCAGCTAGCCTACGATGAGAGCTTCCTCGATCAAACGAACCTGAGGTCAATCTTTTTCATCTAATAGTTTCAGGGGCAAGATTGCAGCCAAATGTTGGAAAAGGAGGGAGGTTCTTTCTTCCAAAATCACAGGCTGTCCATGGAGCTACATTTGGCGGCCTCAAATGAAAAAAAAAATGTTCCTAGAATTTTGGTCACTCGTGAGCTCATTTGGTCGAGCTTTTGCGGAAGGGCTCAGGAAACAAATCTTTTTTCATCCATTTGCTGTCCCTCATCAAATTCCGTTGTTTAAATTTTCCAACCCCCTCCTCCTTCTTCCTCTCGTACTGACGTTGTTTTCGGTAGAAAAGAAGAGTATGCAGTGATGGGTAACACTAATAGAAATATGATGCATTCTAATGATCGTTCTAATGATTCTGATCATTCTAATGATCATTTCAAGTCATTCTAATGACCACTAGACACAACCCACATCCCTTTTAATAAGGAGCATTTGAGGCGAGTATGTGTTATATCGGACTGAATCAATTATGTTGGCGGATATAAGTGGATAGCGAAGCGTTCGGGTAGTCATAAGATGCGAATCAAGTTAAATTCAGAGACTGCTGAAGGAAAGTTCCTGCGAGATGTGCATGAGCACCCATGCCCAGGCCTAATATTATACATGAGAAGTATTGATTTTTTTATCATAATTTTAATCACTGGCATTTCGAGATATTTCATATTGCCATAAATGAGCCTTATAATACTGCTTATTAAGGAAGAATAAAGGAGTTAGTAAATTGGTATGGAAGTAACTAACTTGTTTTTTACACTGACATACCTGTATTGAATTTTTTGGAATTTAGATCGAAACTGCAGAAGCACCTAGTGTTTGAGGCGGAACTCGACGCAAATGAAGGTCGTGTTAAATCGACAGTCGATATTGGAGAGAAACTTATCAAGGAGAACCATTATGCGTCGGACAGTGTGGCACGACAAATTGCCGAGGTGAATGGTGGATGGCTTGAATTGAGAAGGTTTCTT
>QEWY01004143.1:0-16633 GCA_006503575.1 Baylisascaris schroederi
GCTTTTGTTTTTGACATGCATAAATTGCGCAGAGTGCGTGCTTTTTTTCTTCGAGATTCGTCGTTTTCTGGGACTCCGAGAACATTTCAAATGGAAAATTTTCAAATATTCTGATGGCCTCATAATTTTTGAAAAATTTGAAGTTTAGAGACATAAAAATTAAATGTTTTATTTTTGTTTCAAGCGCATTTCGGTTGTTTGATTTTTGAATAACTACATTATTCATACTGCATTAAACCCTTTGCTAAAAATTTTAGTTTATCTGTAACATATATAAATGATTACAAATTCATTCGAGTTTTTCACTTATCTTCCACTCAGATAGCTGCCTTGCTCTATTTTCTTATTTACTTCTAAGTATTCGCGGATCGATTCGAATACCATCTGCGGACAATATTTTCACCGCTCATGAGGTAATCGTCAAATATTCCAGCAATATTATATTCAGTTAGTTTTAATAGATTTTAATTTGTTGGTATGAATAAATAAGAGTCTATCAGTATTACTTTCAATAATTTCGGCAATCACCGATGCTACAATTATAAAACTTGCTCAACGAAACAATTTTTCACATAGATTCATCAACATTGAAAAACAGGTTTAGATATTAGGCTCCTAAAAGTTTCCAATCGTTTTACACCTGATCGCTTCTCGCTTTTCATTGGCATACTTGAAGAAAAAACAAATTTTCCGCTGGCGATTTGTATAGGTGGTTGCATTAGTTGAATGGTAACGCATTATTTCGCATATCTCATTTTTTTTGGTGACTTGTGCAGGTGGTTGGTCTCATAGGCATGTAAGAGCTCGTGTTTTACCATTTCATAAGGAACGCCTCTTCACCTGTTATTTTTTTAAATTCTTTTTTTATTCTTTGTAACCTCTTTGCCATTTTTTAATCCTTTTTTGAATATGCGCTAATTTGCTATCTCGGAGGCTAGTCAGCCGTGTGCAAAAGGGATAGGCGGAAACTTTGAAGCGATGTGGTTGTAGCGCGGATGAGAAGTGAAACAAAAAGAATTGGCGTGCTTCCGTGACGCAATCGGTTAGCGCGTTCGGCTGTTTCAAGCCCACTCGGGAGTGGTTTGTTTTGCGCATTTACAGGTCCTTGTTTTTAGACAGATAAAGTATTGGATCAGGCGGAATCGATATTACGAAAATTTTCCTTGGAAAGCCGTAAGAGTTCGAAGATGGCGAGCGTGGATGAAAGTGAGTATTGATCGTTGTTGATAAATTTACCGTGTGTTGACGATTTTTGGAATGGTGGTGGTATATTATTATTATGCGGCATTATTTATGCTCAGATCTATTATTCAACGGCGAATTAATGAATATATATTAGAAGTTCTTTCAGTCTTAGGAACTTCGTGAAGGGTTGTTATGGTGTCATACATCAAGTTATGCGAAGTCGGTCAACTTCACGAGACATTACGGCAGGAATTGTACATTCGTTATGCTTACTTTGCTGAATGCTTACGGATGAGAGAAATCTTGTCGGTGTTAGAAAACCTACCCTGTTGAAGCATGGCTTGTGAGTCTTCGCCTCCTATTATTTGTCTATATTGTAAGCTGTATTTCTCATCGCCCTACACAAGCCTCATAGCGGCCAAGCTGCACTACTGGCTTAAAACAATCTTCGATATGGAATGCTTCGAATATTTCAAGCTCCAATTTCAAATGATTGTAGTGAAAATCTGCGCCACTTTTGCGATATCTCGCTGCCAAAAGTATTTCAATTTGCGTCTTCCTGCATTCGACGTGGGGCATTAGTTTTAGTTCGCTAAAAAATGTTGCAACACAAACTATGTTCTTTACTGTTTTCAGTGTCGTCTTATACAAGTTTCAATCTATACGCTGTTGCTGCTGTCATGTAATGAATGACTTTTCGCCCGAGCTGCAGCACTATGAAGGTGTTGATCTTCCTTGCTCGGCATGCTGACGAACTTTTTGATTATTTTCCCACTTTCGGGCATTGAAATAAATAAAGATAGCATATTTTTGCAATAAAAGATTTTGAATTCTGTTTCATCGTTCTTGATAATTGGGAGGTTTCAACGTGCAGCTACTGTTGTGCCATTTCATATTCAACGAGGCAGATATGGATGTGATGACCTTCATCGTTCCTTAGAAAAAGTACCGCACTACATCGGGTGTAAGGACTGATCAAGGTTTGGAAAAGACTGGAGCCTAATTTGTACTGGAATTGTTTATCGAGTTTACGGGGAATGGAACATCTAGACCCTGATACAAATGGTTCAAGCATTGCTGTGGATGGGCGACAGCTATAGGGGAAAAAATGAAAGTGTCTGGTGAACGTAGATTATAGCGTTGGAAGTTAAATGAGGAGACGAGTTTTGAAGGTTCCAGTACTAAGACACGGCAATGTTTCGTCATCTTATGGATTTTTCTTTCGATGTCTAAGTAAAGTTCTAAGGCAAGTTGCTAAAGGCAGGATAGCTGGCATGAAATGTTGAGCCTGATTGAATTTTTGCTCGCTCATGCGGAAGTTCTGTGCATGCGTTGCGCCCAGTGTTATATGTTGGATCTTCAGAAGGGTATGCTTTTTAGCCTGTGGTACTTAGTAGTGCATTATTAGGCCCGTTTCAGTAGCTGCTAGTGGTCTCGGAGGAAGCAGTTGGATTGGGAAGCGAATCAGTAGTGCAGTGCATCGATGGCGGCCGATGCCACGGAGACTGATCTAAAGACGTTCCGAGATTTCCTCATTCAATACAATAGCGCCACTAAGCAATGCTTCGGGCTATATATCACCGATATGACGAGCAGGTTGGTACGACCGTAACTGTTGAGTTCCGCTGCGTTTTGCACTCTTCGCGGAATAAAAACTTAAGACCTAGTACCGCACCCTTGAATTCGGAACGTATTCATGTTGCGATGGATTCATACGTTGTGCAGTAAATCTTCTTAATATCCAAATAAGCTAATGAGCCCTAGTAATTCATAATGCCGCTATGAGGCAGAGTGTACTCGCTTTCGTTTTGTGTTGTGTTCTACCCTTCGTACCACTCTTGAGCTGTAAGTTCGCAAGTGTGACTTTCAGGCATTCAGTCGGGAGATACGTGTAACTGCGGATAGTGAAAGAAAGGAGAGGAAGTCCTGTATTTTGTTCACGTAAGCATCCAGTACTCACTTTAGCTCTTTCGGATATTAATTAAGCCTTTGATCGTCACATAATCGGAGTAAGCACGGGTCCTCAAGCTGTCAAGAAGCTAGCTGGAAACCAGAGTTAGCAGACATGAAGAGTTTAGCTTTGAAAGGAAAAAAAGTGGTGCTGTAGCTTCCACTCATAAAGGAATAAAGACAGCAGCACAGATAATAGAATATGGGGAGAAGCAAATAGGGTTTTAGCTTGCCTAGGCATCAAAAAACTCCGTTGAAGTAAAGAGTGCAAGGAAAATTAGAAAAATAACCTGTAACTAGAGAGCAATAAAACAATGAAGTCCCTAGCATTGAGATATTATGTCGTAGATGTCAAATTGTTGACATGAAAGGCTAAAAGCAATATGTAAAAACGTAACACTCACCTTCATTATCTATTCTTTGCAAGATAAAATTTAGGAGCGTAAGTGAACGAGAGGAGAAATGCTGTACGAATTGCCTCGATAAATTCTTAAAGATGACGCAAAGGCTGTCGTTACGATTCCAGGAGCATCAACTGATTCAAAACGAGGCACAAGGTCCGATGGCACTGAGATGATCGCATTATTTGTGTTCTTATCGTATTTCTTATTTCTCTTTTGTCATTACCTATTGCTCTGTTTTTTCTTGTTGGAGTTGTTATACGTTATAGTAATCTGTTGTAGTTTGAAATTAGTTTCGAATTGTCGCATGATTGCCGGATTGCTCAACGATAAGGCATGATGTCTATGTGGCTTAACTCTAGAACGAGTCGGGCGTAACTGTGTGCACTTGACGATAGGCAAATTAATAGTAATGTAATGCTGGGTGAAGTAAAGTTTGGAACGTTGAAGATAAATGATGGAAATCGGGGAGGGGGAGGGGGGAGGAATTGCGCTCTGGGCATAGAATTTTTGGCGCACCGATAGGAGGATTTAGATATTTATATAAGTGCAACATTGCTTTATGTTACTGAAGTATTTTTACGCGTTTTCTCGATGCCACGCTTGAGTAAAGCACTAAAACTTGTGTTTCTTTTCTAGCAGATGAGTTGATATATAATAGTTTATTTGTTGATGTGGTGCGGATTCCTATTCGTAAGGTTTGATAGAATCTATGGCGCAGTGGAGTTGTTCACATGGAGTATGACGACCGTTAGCCTGAATAAAGCGATATGATTGTTGTAGCAGTGCAGTGAATGAATTGCAACAGTTTTGGTATTCCTTAGAACTAACATTTTCATTATTTCATTCCAACCCACTGCTCTTCATTTTATTTCAAAGATGGTTTGCTCACCTGAGCACCATTTTAGTAGTTACTTAATCTAACAAGTATATCACAGTGAAGGTTAGTGGAGTAAGTAGCAGAGAGAAATGAAGTGGGAAGTGCAAAGTGTTAGCATGAAGGAACAGCTGATGTTGTGCTGCAGCCTTGTACCACCCGGAAATATGCATCAGAGGGGGGGAGGGAGGGAGGGGGGAGAGGGGGCGGAATTTGAAAGGGAATGAACATCTTACATGATTAACATGGCGGTCGTCTCATTGATGGCCAACATCAAATACCATGACTGAAGGCGATCAGCAAGTGGGGTTGTCCGATATCACAAACACAGGATGAATGCAATTAACCGTCGATTTTTAAGAATCATTTCGCTTCTATTTTCAACGTCTTTTATATGCCATTGCTTATCTCCATCCATTTACCGCTGCCCACTTCAACGAATTCATGCATATAATCCTGTGTAATTAAGTAGGAATCTAAAGGCAACCAACAATCGTTCATTCAATATCCACTCGAAGACTGTTAGATACGAGCTGCACAGTTGCGGTATCGCTGCTCCATTTTTCTTCATCTTTTAGCTTTCAGTTCATATTTTTGCCAGCGGTAATTGATTTTTTCCCAGGCACTTGCCTTTTTTCAAACTAGTCATGCCTCTTTCAGAAGCTATTGGTTGGCTGTTAAACATTTTGAAACTCCTAGCATGATGTTAATAAAATTTCCTCAGATTGCATTACGATTAGCAGCTCGCGACGAGTGTCGGTATATTGTTGTATTATGAATGCATGTATAGCAAATAGGCTACATAAAAACCATACAAATCTTCAGCAGTGTTTTGATAGTGACTTTCGAAGGATGAATCCCAGTTACACCGAGCCGAAAGAACGTTAACTCCCTCTTTCTCCAGGGCACCTTACAACGTCCCTTTCATTCTCTTATTCGACAAAGGAAGTTTCCGTTTCAAAGCAGATTATTCTGTGATCCTTGGTTGAGAAATTCTTTATCACTGAAATGCTTCGAACGGGGCGGATATCACTGGCCAAAATCACATTGAGTTGCAGCCCGTGGGAAAGTTCAAAAAATTTAGCCATTTAAAACCATCCAAATGTCTTCACCTTCATTTGTGCAAAATTTTAATCGCATTAGCGAATGCTGACAGAATCTACCGACACACTGTGCTACAACGTCTACTTCAATTTGCAGTGCCGTTGCGAGTACGCATAGATCTTCTTTCGTCGTGTAGCTGCAACCCGTTGCCGTTTACTTTCACTTCTTTGGCCTTCTTATGTCAAGAACGTGCTACGCATACCTGATACCAGAACGATTCTCGGTGGTCCGGGCTGCAGGCTTCAAACCTGCGGCCGTTTAGCGAAGGAGTGGTTCGATCCCACCTCCCTGGGTGTGTCATGTGTGAGTCAGAGCGTACAGATTTAGGGATGAGGTTCGGCTTTATTAACGCACATGAGGGATTTGCAGGCGTCATGTCAAGGCGGTTTGTCACTAGAAATTGCTAACGTTATGCATTTCTCTAGTTTAAAATTTGAGTGTTGAATCCCAACTAGTCTATATCTAGCGTTGCTTGATTTGTACAAAAACATTAGTTTGAAAGTGCGGCGCTACAGCTTTTATTTGAAACCTTCAATAGTAATAATAAATGCACCGGGTTATTTTATGTCCCCCTTTTTATTTTTCTTATTCCATTGCTTTGAATCTGTGGTTTTTTCTCTCTCTCTCTAATTTGCACTGCATTCTCTTTTAGTGCAAAAAAAGTGAGATATGTAAAATTTATGAACTTTTCAAAATTGTTCATCTTTTTTCCGCTTCAAATCGTTAAGCACTAGGCGACGATAAATTTCAGGCATTACATGTAATACCTACTAATCCGCTGCTTCAATTCACTATAAATATATGTGAACATATTTTTTATGGTCAGTTTGTTGCGATTCAAATAAATGTTGCCTTGAACGAGGGCATTTTAATAAGGAACATCTTCTTGAGAATCAGGACTTTCAGAATCGTATGTACATAGAAGGCAAATGGAAATGGTTGTATTTGATGACTTGTATCAATCAACTAAAGTCATTTCCGTTTGCTTTCACATTTAGTTTTGATCAATGAAGTATATTTTAATGTTTTGGGCATTATAGGCCTCCCGTCTTCAGATGTTTTCGAAATGAGAGATCCTCGAGGTACATGGCAACGAGGTAGAAGCCTCATCCTACCTCACTCGCTACGGTAGTATAACGAAATACTTTACGGAGGGTACAGATATCTGAGATGTGACGAGCGTGAACTGATGTGTCTGAAATAACGAACGCTACTAAATACGCGAAAGCATTACATGAAGGTGAACATGCAGCACTGAAGAAAGCACTCAGCTCTTTGAAAAGCACGATTTGAACAATCAACAGCGTTTGAAGAGTAATAGGAAAGTCGGCTAAGGAAGCTCAAGATTATCCAAAAAATAAATGCTGCAAAGAGGCTCTCCAACGAAAGTTGCTGTCGCTGCCGGATGT
This sequence comes from Baylisascaris schroederi, assembly GCA_006503575.1. Taxonomy (NCBI): domain Eukaryota; kingdom Metazoa; phylum Nematoda; class Chromadorea; order Rhabditida; family Ascarididae; genus Baylisascaris; species Baylisascaris schroederi. The sequence continues at coordinate 6,927 of QEWY01004143.1, forward strand.
ATCTTTGAGCTCCTGTAGCGAACAGCAGGAGAATGTCGGTTCTTCTTTTCTTCGGTGATCGGTGATCGGTGATCGGTAGACTTGACTGGTCGGTTGTCTCCCCTTTCGGTATACAGGTGAAGGTTAATGGCGTTAATGTTTATACACAAATAAGCACAGATACAGATGAGTTTTACAACACAACAGCTTCGCAATACAAGTTCGTCGTATAAAAGACACAATATGACAATCAAGATTTGACCTCACGTAGCTTAGTCACACAGAGAAAGGGTCCTATTTTCTGATTGTCTGGGTCTCGAAATTCGGGTGAGAGTTTTGGCTCTCTTCGTTAAGCTCTCTGTTCGCCATGAATAAATATCGGATCGTTCGAACTTCATGAAAGAAAATCCGAAATATCAAAAGTCTTAAACAGGCCTGATCGTGGGCTCGTCCACTTGTGCCCTTTTTTGGATCAGTCACCGTTTTCGTCCCAAATTTGATAGCTTGGTACTGCGGGCTCGCCACCCGTCGGACCTCAAACTTGGGTAATTAAGCCTGGCAATCAAGTAAACAGTGAGGCGATATACGACACAAGAGTTAAAAGTAATATAGTGAATCATTGGAACCTCAAACAGGCCTAGTAAAAGCTAATATCTGGATTATAGATATTGTAGGCCTGGTGACAATTAGCAACACAAATCATCTTTACAAGAAGATTAATTGAACAAATACATGAGCTAAGAGCTAAATGAAGAATTCAGTCGAAATAGGTAAGAAGCTAAGCTCAATGCGTCCTCACTGTCGGGCACTGGGCGAGTCGACTGAGCGATATAATCCTGCGAGATGCTTGAAGGTTTGAGGGCGTAATTAGCGGCGCATTTGATGTTACTAATGTTTACTTGCAGTGAATTAGTATTTAGCGATAGTCACTTTATCCGTTGTGACTTGCTCCTCTTATGCCCTTTGCTCCTTGTGATTTGTTTATCTTATGCTCTCCTTGAGTGACGTCTCCGTTTCGCTAGCTGCATTGGTATCGTAAATAGACGTATCGCTTTCCNATCTCAACATATAATCGATCATAAAATAACAGCACATTGCAGTGTAAACGAGAACGACTCTTGTGGTGTTGTGCTTATAACGAAATCAAAGTCGAAGGCTAAAAAAAGGTGTTTTTCGACATGTTACGTAATTTCCACTCTAGCTTCTAAGCTTTTCGAGATAAAATTTGAAAACGGCATAACTATACAATTTTGCAATACAAAGAAATGCACATTAACGATAAGCAAACGCACAATATGCACAACATACAACAGATTATTTGGTGGTAGTGTTGTTGACAAATGGAGGTGCAGAAAAGAGTTTGTTGGCTAAATATTTCGATGCTACGACGCTATAATCAGTCATCAAAAGTGGCAATAAACATTTGTTTTTTGCACCTCCCTAGTCAACAATAATATCTTCAACAGTGCGTATATCTCCATCAATTCAAAACTTCATAAATGCACAACGAATGAGGACAATGTCCTGTTAAATACCAAATCCACAGAGGAAGCCGAGCGCTTGTACTGGGAGACGAAGTCACTATTCACCTCAGCGAAGATGAATATTCGGCAGTTTGCCAGTAACAACAAGGAGTTTATGAAAAGAATCCCATCCGAAGATGCCGACACGATTACGGAGTGCATGAAATTTCTGGGTATCCCTTGGAATCCCATCGAGGACCAATTGGTGATCAAGATTCCGGACGTGCCCGAAAATCTTTCATCAAAAAGAGAGATCTTGCGGTTTATAGCAAGCTGCTACGACCCATTAGGATTTCTAGCATCAGTCCTTGTCCAGATGAAGATCTTCCTGCAGAATCTATGGAAGGATCATTACGAATGGAACGACAAATTAGACGTCGCCAAGCAACTCGAATGGCAAAGGATCGCCAGAAATTGGGCTGGCGTAGATATCGTTTATCTTCCCCGCCATGCATTCAACAAGAGTAATAACGCGCAATTGCATGTCTTCACAAACGCGTCTAGCAAAGCTTACGCCGCTACCGTGTACATTAAAAGTCGAAGGCCGGACCGTGAAGAAACTAACCTTCTGTTCGCAAGGTGTAGGCTCGCACCAATTGCAAGCATGTCCATTCCGCGGCTCGAATTAATGGGAAAGTTACTTGGTGTTCGAGCAGGTCAGTTTGTGAAGGAGCAACTAGAAATGCCCGACATCACTACTCATCTATGGTGCGATTCGAAGAGTGTCCTGTATTGGGTTCGCAAACCCATCGATCAACTGAAGATGAGATTTGTTCAAAACCGTGTCCGAGAAATCCAAAAGGCGGCAATGGAAATACACTATGTCGTTACCAACGAGAATCCAGCCGATCTAGCGACTCGAGGCATCACACCTCATCAACTCAGTGAGAGTTCTTTGTGGTGGAAAGGACCAGAGTGGTTGAAATCGAGGGAAGAGGGATGGCCCCGCTGGAATTACAGTGACGACGACGGAATCGAACATGACGAGAAAAAGCGAACGGTAGAAAGCAATTTGAACACTACCAACGCTGCGGCCACAACAGAAAAAAAGAGGATTGCTAAGAAACCGTTGAGTGTGGCGAGATGAGTATGTGAGAAGGGACCCTTCTCCGTTGAAGAAGTTCAGGAAGCCGAAGAATGCATAATCCGCCAAGCGCAGTCCGAAGAAGACGACAGGAAGCAAGCGACTCGCTGGAAGCTGGAGTGGGATGCACAGAGCCTGCTTTGGACAACAAAAGGGCGTATGCGTGAAGCTCTAATTTATCTCCCACGAAATAGCCGCATCACGAAGCTCATTATCTTGCAGCAGCATGAGCAGAGCTCGCACAGCGGCGTCGAACACGTGTTGATAAATCTGAACCAGAAGTACTGGATACCTAAGGGACGCGCGACAGTCAAGCACACGATCAATAAGAACTGCATGTTATGCAGGAGATGGAAAGCAAAGACTTTCAAACTGCCACCTATGCCACAGTACCCAGCAGCCCGAATCGAACGCAGTCGACCTTTCAGTCACGTGGGGCTGGACTACGCAGGACCTGTACGCATTGCAACGCCGAACGGTCCACAAAAGAAATGGGTTGCACTATTCACTTGTTTGACCACCCGAGCAATCCACCTTGAACTTGCTCAGCGCCGAAGCCTGCCTCAACGTATTTCGACGATTCCTGGCGCGACGAGGTCAACCAGAAACGGTAATCTCGGATGATGGTAAGAACTTCCTACTTTCACAAAAGGTAGTCGACCTCGCCACAGAAGAGTTAACAAGGAGGAAAATAAAATGGAAGTTCATCCCCGACTATGCATCGTGGCAAGGCGGCATTTACGAGCGAATGATGGGACTCGTCAAGTAATCGCTACGCAGAGCAGTGGGAAGACGCTTACTCGAAGAAGATGAATTCCGAACAGCACTTACGGAAGTAGAAGCAATTGTCAACGAACGACAGCTTACCTACGTCGCAGAAGATAGTATGGAGTACATTAGGCCCATCGATTTCTTATGCCCACATGCTCAAATCACCTTTTGCGTCAAGGAACCGCACGAAGGACTAACAATTTCTCCCCACCGTGAACAGTTGTTGCAACAATGGAAAATGTCGCAAAAGACGCTTAATCGATTTTGGAAGGCTTGGTCCGACATGTATCTTAACGCTCTTCGACAACGCGCCTCAAGCAGAACATCGTCATCCTCGATCTTGCAATTCGCGTATTCCTCGATTGAACGAGATCGTCCTGATCAAAGAAGATGCCCCTCGAAGTGTATGGAAACTAGCCCGAGTAGTTCGTACAATCGCAAACGCAGACCACGCTATACGGGCAGTGAAGCTAAAGCTCGCTAATGGGCGAGAATGCATGCGACCGATCAACTTAATTGCTCCGCTAGAAGTAACGAACGACGACAATCCGATACCCGACGAGGATGATAAAAGACAATTCGAACCGGAAGACCCTCATCTTGAACGAGAAGATCCCGAAGAGGAAGACGAACTTGAAGATCCCGAAGGCAGTATGAAATGCCATAGCGCGACAACCGAAATAGTGGAGGACCGCAACGCAGCGGCGAAAAGGAAGAACGCGAAGAAGTCGACAATAAGGATCAGTCAGAGCAGTAACATTCGTTTTTTCCTACTCATGAATACGGCGATCATATTCATGCTGAGCATCGAAACGCCGACAGCAGCTCCTGCGATTAGAGGACATCTATGTCCGATGGGATCAGCATTGACTGCATATATACCTCTACCGGTCGACCATAACTGCCCCAGGAAAACCGAATCTCCGATCCAGAAGGCAAACGTGACAATGTGCAGGAAACAGTTTGTCAGGCTCAACGCCAGCTACTGTTCGCGAACGCAACGAAATGTGTGCACCGATGCCCTTCTGCGCTGGCATCTCAGCATAGCAGGCGATAGCGCGAATACGACACGAGTATCGACCGCCACTTGTAACGAAATGGCTGTCGACAAGACGGTCGATGGTCAACCTCTCCACCAGAAGAGTAAGCATCAGTGGAGTACGAACAGCCCCGTCACCTATAGTTATGGATGGTGTGGACAGCGTTGTACGACAACGACGAACCACTACTTCGAAGGAGGAGAGATAGTAGTCCAAGACGGCTCGCACATTTTGACCAACCTGGCCGTCTCCTGCTCCTTTCAAGGAGGCAAGTGCATCACCCCAACAGCGACGATTCTGTGGAACCCCCAACAACTCAAACATCGCTGCCATTACTACCAGCAAGGACTATTCGAAGCATATCTCACAGAGGGTCGAGTATTCATCGAAGCCCTAAAAGAGGTTTTTGTGAAATCGAAAAATCAATCCGCTATCGATCAACACTGCAGGTTCGACCAACCGTGGAAAAATGGAAAACGATGTGATCGTGACTTTAGGATCTCCTGCGGTAGACCAGGACGACACAACAAACAAAGTAAAAGCATTTATGTGAAACAGGGAGACCCAGTACCCGATGCGGAAAACACGCGCTTTCAGTACCTTTATGAGCGTCTAAAGGAAATGAACGAACGCCATATCGAGGAAGCCTTTCAGCGCATATGCAATAATCGAAACCGAATAAACGCAGTCGTGCGATGGATCAGTAAACGAGATCCAGTTTACATCGCAAGGATACTAACGAACCGAACAGACATAACTGGCGAGGCAGTCGAAGGAGGGATATTGATCTCGAAATGTATCCGTCAGTCTTCCGATGAGGTAGAAAATGTGAAACGAGAAAAGGATGATCCGATCTTCAATAAGCAGGTCATCTAAGCTCTTGAAGAACGAAAAGCCCACTGGACGACAACAGTATTAGCTCGAGCCCTGAACGGAGGCCAACAGGGAGTCCAAGCACCTCCATGCGGCATTGCGCAGGCCGTGGAAAAAGAAGAAAACAAGATCACGCAACAAATTGAAAATACTGCTAACGCCATTGAAGACGAGATTAAGGCAATTGCTTTACGTTGGAAACTCATTACGGTAATGGTCTTAACCTGCTTGCTTGGTTGCATCGGTATTGGACTCTACTGTCGATTTGGGCGTCCACTCCAATGCTGTGGACCGCGCCAACATAGGCGCGAACAGATTGTTATCGAGATGTCCTCGATTAATCCCCCGGTAAGCAACTATCGACCCGCGCGGCTGAAGATACCCCAATCTACGAAAATTTCGTCGGCCAGGAGTGTCGGGAACATTCGCGAAACCGTAACGTCTATTTACGATATCGATGTACTGGTGAGCCGGAAAGATCAATCAAAAGAGGCATGTGAATGGCATAAGAAGAGCAAATCACAAAGAAGGCGATGTCTATCGCTAAATGCTAATGCACGGTGAGCAAGCATGAATAACACCAGAGGCGCCACTCATGACGCCCTCAACCGTTCACGCTTCTTGCAAGCTTACATCACTCATTCAACTCGCTCAATGCCCGACAGTGACGACGCATTGAGCTCAGCCTCTTACACATTTCGACCATGTTCTTCATTTAGCGCTTAGTGCATGTATTTGTGCCATTAATCTTCCTGTAAAATGTTCTTACGATTCCTGTTACGAATTGTTATCAGAGTTGCAATATCTTTACTCCTGATGTTAGCCTTTATTAGGCCTGTTTGAAGTCCCATTGATTTACTATATCACGTTTGTCCGTTGTGTCGTATATCGCCTCATTGTTTACTCGAATGCCAGGTTTAATTATCCAAGTTTGAGGTCCGACGGGTGGCGAGCCCGCAGTACCAAGCTATCAAACTTGGGACGAAACGGTGACCGATCTAAAAGGGGGCACAAGTGGACGAGCCCACGAATCAGGCCTGTTTAAGACTTTGATATTTCGAATTTTTCTTTTATCAAGTTCGAACGACCCGATATTCATTTATAGCGAACACACAGATAAACGAGGAGAGTCAAAACTCTCACCCGAATTCGAGACTCTCGAGATAAAACAACACAACCCCTTCCCTTTGTGTCAGTGCTACGTGAGGTCAAATATTGAATGTCATATCGTGCCATTTAAGCGACGAATTTGCATTGCAAAGCTGTTGTGTTGTAACCTTCATCTGTATCCGTGCTTATTCGTGCATAAACCATTACCACGACTACATCTTCACCTGTATACCTGCAGGGGAACCAACCAATCAGTTAAAGTTCACCGACTCCCGAGAACAAACTTTCTCCCGTGTTCGCTACACGAGCTCAATAAGCGCATTGTCCTTTCCTATATAAGAGGAACGATATGTGAACCGAACATGATGGTTTTGCGCCTTCCGTATATTGTAGTGAATACAACTGTTACATATTAATCAGCTATCCTAGGGGATAAACCAGTGTTGCCGCGCTTTGGATCAGCTAGCATGGCCTCGAAGAATGCAAAAACTTGGCGCAAATTTTCAGTGAAAATCGGCCATCATTTCTGTTTAGGACGTTGTGACACCGACAAGGCGCAGCGTAACGAATGCTTTCCAGATGTTCATCTCGAACTTGTTTGGTCACGCCGATGGACCATATACTGTCGGCATTGTAAGGTTTTGATCATTCAACTCGTTATCGAATGAAAGTTGGCTTTAAAATGCTGAAATCAATTTTCCATTAAAGAGTGCAGAAGCGCCCTGAGATGCACACGGTAATCAGAGTTAGGACTATTGCAACATGCGTTACATTCCTTAAAATCAAAGTGGTCCGTCAATTTCGCCTTATATTCGTTCGTGTTGCATCGAAAAATTGATAGAAAAAGTGAAGTGGCCGGTTTTCGAAGGGACATATAATAAGAAGGTAATGATGCGATGCGATTTTGATGTGAGATCCTCTGCAGAGGTGTGTTGCTTGAGCACCACCTAGAGACCGTTTGAAGCCGTGAAGAAGAAGCTTCTGCTCGTTTCTAGTTAATAAAAGAACGTTGAAAGAGGTCTTGAACGAGGAAACTCGGCAGCAAGGACGACGAGGAGAGGGCGTGAAGAGTGCGAACCCCTCGAGAACAAATGTGCACTCCATCCTCAAAAGAAAAGAGAAATTTAAAAAATATATATATGAAAGAAAAAGAAAAACCCTCTTCGGCGGGGAACTCGTAAGAAAACGTTAAAATTCTTTACGTAGATTGCAGGACCCCTAACCTAAGGCAGTTAACATATTGCTACCAGTGCAGAGCTACGGTGGAAACTTCTTGGAGCACTGAATTTTCATCGGAAGCTCAAGAGCTGCGCAACGCGTGTATAAGATCTTATAACCTTACACATAGCCTTCTTCATAAGCCTCTCCTTCAGATGTGAGCGTGATCTTAAAAATCCCGAAAATATCCCGACAATAACGCATCGAAAAGTCAAGAGAGGCGGGATTTCGATCGTATCGTTTGTTTTCTAGCGCATTGAAAGATCTCTGCAGCGACATCGTTTGAATACTAATAGGCTTCGCCTGCTCCATTTCATGTGAATGTGGTAAGGAAAATGAAATTGTGCTAATAGAAGGCGCTGAATTCCTCTGCAATGCATTCTATCAAATTCATTTTCCTTTTCCTCTTTATTACTTGAGGTATAGTTGTCAAAGTGATAGTTATTGGTGATTGAAAGCCTAGCAAAATGCATGTTTTAGTCAAGCTGGAACGTTATATGTGCAATAATTACTGGAAAATTGCACTGAATTTAAGATTCCTTCAAGCATTGGTTAACGCTGTATGCCTTCAAGTCCTCAAACACTTGTATCTTCAACACAACGGAGAGTTGCTCAGAAAAAAAGTGATTGCTTGTTCAGCCGTTTATTTGCTGACCACATCAGTAACTGAACAATGCAATCTATTCTAGACATTTGAACAGCGTTTGTTTAGGTGTCAGATGCAATTCGAGGTTCCGATGATAGACCGGCGGCTCGTTTCAGTGGTGATCCCAAAGCGTTTCATAATCCCAACCATGTTCTCATAATTAGTGGAGTTTGCTATTTTTTTGCTGCTGTATTCTTCCCGCGTGACCATAGCAATTCCAGGAAGAAAATGGGTGAGAGTTCATATCTCTAAATCGATTTGATTTCATATTTTTCATCTCTATCAGTAAATAATCCCAACACCACTACAAGATAACGCGAATGTAGTTATAGAGGCAGCATCGAATATGGAATAGGACTCTTCATCCAGGCTGTGGAGAATGAATTCTCTCCTTTTATGGGAGCCCTAAGGGGAAACAGATGCCAATTCCATTCAGCCAAACTGAATATAACTGATGATTGACTTTGAAGTCCATTATGACTAAGTGAAGCACAATTTGCATTTATTCCTCTGCGTAGAGTTAGCAAAAACTATGAACGGGTTAATATGCCACTGTTCCTTCGAGCATTTTCTCCTAAACAGCTGAAACTTTTAATGTTTCTTGCGGCTGTCACGAAGTCCATCAGCAACAATATACTTGCGTATTCTTGCTCTCGAGCTTTATAGGGAATTAACTAAGGGGGCAGACGCTGTTGCATAATTTTGCCCGCTTACAGATCATATCTGATAGACGCGCTTCCTCGAGAATATCTACACAAAATGCATGATAAGTTTTTGCACACATGACACTAATATATCGACTGCTAAACGTGGCAACATTGTCAAAACTTCCAAAAACGCATAGTAAAAAGGGGTGGGGCAAAAACTGGTAAAAACTCTAACATGGTAAAGAAGAAAGCGAAGGTGTACGCAAGGTGAGATAGTGTCTATCCACGAGTACGTTTAAAGTGCATAGGGAAATATGTTATTTGGCACATTTAAGTACTCCAAACTATTGGAGGATATACTAGATTCAATGAGTGATATAGCAGTTTTGTGAACAATTTTTATTTATGACCCCGCTGAATTAACAATTGGGATAGTATGAATTGGTGAGAAATTTTCGCGCAAAAAATATGGAGTCGTCGCAGCTTTTCTCGCATTTAGTGAAAAAACTAATCGAGTCGTTTTATGTTTAACAAATCCTGTGTTTTGTGGTTGGAACATGTGCTCAAAATTAGACAGTCGAATGTCATTTGAATGCTTGCAAGCTTGGGGAAATTTCTTGAAGATGTTTCTTGAGTGCCTCTCACTGCTTTCGTTTTCAGGATACGCTGACGCAACATCAACGAATGACTTCAACATGTCACACTCTGGTAAGCAGCAAACCTGAAATTAACAAGCACGTCATTACTTTAGAAACATATATCTATTCATTTCTCAGCTGTATTCCAAATTCCATTATTATTCGGTTAAGGAAGATG